>CAUYSK010008822.1:0-109563 GCA_963575035.1 Avahi laniger
CGTCTCTACTAAAATTAGAAAGAAATTAATTGGACAACTAAAAATATATAGAAAAAATTAGCCGGGCATGGTGGCACATGCCTGTAGTCCCAGCTACTCGGGAGGCTGAGGCAGGAGGATCGCTTGAGCCCAGGAGTGTGAGGTTGCTGTGAGCTAGGATGACGCCACGGTACTCTAGCCTGCGCAACAAAGTGATAATAGTTCTCAAAAAAAAAAAAAAAAAAAAAAAAGATTACTCTAGCTGCTGTGTGGGGAATAGGTTGGAGGGGTGTCCAAATTGATGTACATACATGAAACGAAATGTTTTCACATCAAATGATGTGTTCCCCATTTCTTTTACCCCAATCTATCATCTCCCATCACTTAAGCAGTGGCAAGCGCTTTGTAGATGCACTGTGCTCTGCGTAGGGGTGATACAGAGAGATCAGAGTTAAGTTCTTAGCCTGTGAACTCTTACCTGGACCTTTCAAAATCTATAGCAGAGACAATGTTCTTGAAAGCTCCAGTTTTTAAATTGTAAAAGCCAGGTGCCTGAGAGGATTTTTTTCCCTTCAGATGCTTACTTTTAAATATCAAGCAACAGAAAAAGTAAGAAAAGTAGACAGTAAACCTAAAGCTCAGAGTCTGTGCCATCATCTAGTGAACTGGGAAGAACATGTGAGTTTCCCCTCCACACAGAAAATATAATCCTTTTGGGGCTTGGAGCAGAACTGAAAAGGATGGGCAGAGGAGAGCAAGAGTGTTTAGCTGCAACTGTGGGGCTCCTTTCTCTGTCCGCACCACTGAACACTAGCAGACAGAGAGCCTTATGCTCCATTTCGTTCTGGGACTCTGAGAAGGCATAGCCTTCCGAATGGCCCTTTGCTAACAAGGAGCAACTGCCACAGAGTAGAAATGGTACTGTCACCTGTGTAGGCAAAGGAGGTCTGAGAAACTCCCCCCAACACACCACCCAAACTTCTTACCCCTTAAGCCTCAGTCTCCTTGGCTCCTTGACATTTGAAGGACATCTGAAGAGTTCCTTGGTGCTCACCACCTGAATGGTGCGTAAGAGAGAGCTGAGAACTGAAAGTCAGGGTGCCCGTGAGGACTCCTGTGGAGTGGGGGTGAGAACCCCACAGTAGAGGCTGAGGGTAGATGGGCCAAGCCAGGGGTCAGATGGAGTTGAGCAGTACCCGGAAGAGCTGAGGCGGGACTTACTGAGCTCCGTGTGAAGCCATCACTGTACTTTATACCAAGACTACAGGTTCCAGCTCCCAGAGAGCTCTACAGCAGATCAGTGGCCATAGGGCCAATGGCCAAGACCAAGTGAAGGAAGCTACACTTTATCGGTTAGACAAAAGAGGTGGAAGATGGCACTTGGCCTTGGTGCTCCTTCCCTGATGTCAGAATGATATGTAAACCCCAAACTGGAACATCATGTGGAGAAGGGGCTGGGAGGAGAATGCTGAGAGACTGAGCTTAAAACTTGCAATGATTGAGTTGTCCCGAATTGGCGAGCTTTATTTTTTTTCAGCCAACAGTAGAAATGGGGGCTAAAGAGCTAATTTAAGAAGAACAGAAAATTACATATTTCTTCACCCAAATCCATGACTTGAATTTGTAAACAAGCCTGCCGCACAAGTGAAAGTCAGAAAGGTGGGCTTGTGAAGGGAGCTCTGTTCCTTACGAGGACTGATCTGATTTCCTGTGACTTCTTAGACTAGAACGCCAGCTTGGTCTTGGCCAGCGGCGGTCATGATTTGCAAAGGATGATCATGTTTTTCAAAGCAAAATGAGCCAAGATGAAGTCTCATATCAAATGGGGAATTCTAATAGGCGGAGGTAGGTGGAGGTGGGGTATGGAGGACAGAAGAGGGTCCTACCTTGACCACCCTTATATAGTGTAGAAAATTCCGAGTTCCAGGAGCCCCAAGGGATGTGTTCTGAGCTAAGCAATGCTGTGAGTGCACGCTGCTGTTGACTAAACTGGACAGACTAGAACCGATTTGAGGACATAGAAATATTACATCCATTTATCTTTGTCAAGTTTGGATTCAGACCAGCACTTATTTATGGACTATCCCTCCCAAACTATTTTTAACTTGCAAATCTAAATGCCATTAAAAACTGGGCCCATCTGAATGATTCTGACCCATCTAGGAGCAGGCTAGGATCAACTATGATTCTCAGTACGTTTGATTTTACTAGTCAGTATGAATCACTTCTTTCTTTCTTTCTTTCTTTTTTTTAAGACAGTCTTGCTCTGTCGCCCTGGCTAGAGTGCAGTGGTGTCATGATAACTCACTGCAGCCTCAAACTCTTGGGCTTCAGCGATTCTCTTGTCTCAGCCTCCCAAGTAGCTGGTACTACAGGCATGTGCCACCATACCCACCTGATTTTCTATGTCTTGTAGAGATGGGGTCTTATTTTGTTGCCCAGGCTGGTCTCGAACTCCTGACCTCAAGCAATCCTCCTGCCTCAGACTCCCAGAATGCTAGGATTATAGGCTGAGCCACTGTGCCCAGCTCATGAACCACTTCTTTCTTCTAAGAAGCTCATGTCACTAATTCCTGAGAATACATCAGACCCATTGAAAAAGTGTCTGATTACATCCGTATGCCCAACATCAATTTTGGAAGCATTTGTTTAATACTATTAATAATAGCTGAGGGGGAGCCTTTGGGGTTCCTTGATCAAATTGCACTGGAAACCGTGAGTTGTGCTGGAAAAACTGCAGCCCAGAACCCAAAAAAAGAGTACGTTTTGTGTGTGCATTTGGAGCTGTTGACATTTTAGGTCAGTTTTCTGTATCTTAACCTAATTTACATGTGCTGTGGTACACAGCTATTAGTCATTTCAACTATTACTGGCTTCTGAAAGTTTGAGGTTAAGACATCAGACTCTGAACTCTCTGACCTTGTTTGAATTCTGGCCCATCACTTTCTAATTGTGTGACCTTAGACAAGGTATTTAACTTCTCTAAGCCTGAATTTCCTTATCTGTAAATAGGGGATACTTTTACAGAAGGAAGTTGTGGTGAGAACTTAAGTAATGCATGTCAGGTGCATGACACCTAGTGCCATATTAGGGCTCAGTAAATGCTAGCTATTGCTGTTATCATTATTTCACTTGCTTTGTATGTAGGCAAATCCTGCCTTAAGTAAAACATAATGTATGCTAATCTAGATTTACATACAAGGTTGATGGGGGAGACTATTTGCATCACAAAAGGATTCTTCAGTTTATGAAAGAACTGATAACAGGGTTTCTTTTAAAGAGTCAACTTCCCAGTATGTCTAAAATGATTTGTTTCATATAAAACTTGGTTTATACAATGTTTTAGGAACACAGCTAGCGCACAAAGCACAGGATATCTGTAATACAATCATTCAGGCCAGGTCTGAGCCACTGTGACAAGTTAACAATGACAATTCTGGGTATTCTACACGTGCTTTTATAAAGGGATTAGATGGATTCTCTGTGGTTTCAGAGGATAGATCTGGGACCAATGGATAGAAGATATGGGGTGGAGACAGGAGGGGAGGTAGATTTTAGCTTGATATGATGAAAAACTCTCTACCAAACCATTGCTGTCCAAAGCTGGAATGGGCTGCCTCTGAGGTGGCAAATTTCCTAACGTGAGATATTCAAGTAAATGCTAGATATCAATTTGTTACGACTTGGAATGATTATTGCATGAAATAGGTAGGTAAAGTAGGTCAGTGTTTCCCAACCCTGAATACACCAAATATACTGTGTAAATTGGATCAATTCTCTACCTTGGACACCAGGTTGAGGAAGGAGGTAGAGAGAGGCTATTCAGGAGAAGGGAAGGGATAACGGAACTGAATTGGAAAAGATATTGCTTCTCTGGCTGGGAAATACTGGATTTTTAAGATTTCTTCTAATGTAAATATTCTAAAACTCTCAAATTGTTTCATAGATGTTATTTTAACTGTATTCCTGGGAGAATTTTCCTATTTTAGTGTGGAAAACTAGAGCATAACACCTAAAGTAAGAGGTAAAATGGGAAAAAAATTCAGACATCCTGACCTTTTTAGATGTTTGCTCCCACAGCTTCTTTTCAACTGGTGAGAAAGTTGGGGAAACCGAAGATAGAAGTGGTCTTAGAATTAGAACAGATGAAAATCAAGTCAACTTTAGAGACGGGTGAAAAATCAGCTCAACTAAGGTTCCAGATTACTAGCTTTAAAGACTACGTACACCAGCATTACTGGTAAAATACTTCAGACAACTGTAATTACACAAAGACTGAACCAAGACTGAACATGTGGAGCCAATGTCCTCTTTACAGGGGTTCCTGGAGGAAGAATCTTTATCCCAATTAGCCTACTTGTCTTTCAAATAAAGTTGATCATCTGGCCTCTGGATCAATACATTTACTTAGCCAAATGTGACCAGATTGCACTGCTATTTCCATTCCCAAGACTTCTGGGCCACGAAGAGTCCTTGCCTTCCAGTGGACATCAGCTGGAGGGACAAACCAAGCCCTGCCTAGACAGAAGGTAAAAAGCCAGTTACTGAGGGCGGAACCACTTTGTGATAGAGATTTTATTAGTTATTTAAGCAGAGGAGAAACTGGACAGTAACAGGAAAGTAATGAAATTTCTTGGGCTGGCCCAGCACCTGCTACTGGTGGATGAGAAATCAGAGACTCTGTGCAAAGGGTGGCTCGGCCAGGAAAACAGGAAGCTCACCAGTGTCACAGCCCGTCATTCTAAGGAGGGTAGAAAATGGAATGGGAGTGAAGAAGAAAATACTCTAGTTATACAAACTTTGGTATAGCCCTGGGAAAAGACCCTTTCTTTTGCCCATAAGTCTTAGAAAGAGGAAGAATAGATGCTGCAGTCCAAGAATTGCACAAAAGTCAGCACCACTATGGCCTCCAGTGCCTCCATAAGCTAACATTCCTCCACAAGAAGATCCCCGTCTGACCCCTGATAGGAAAGCAGAGGGAGGTGAGTGGTGAAGCTGCCCCAGATTCTGTGCTCCAGGTGGAGAAGGCCTCAAGAAGGTGAAGGGATGAGCTAATCTGAGCTTCATGGCCCCATTTCCAAGGATGTGATTAGTGGAGAGGCACCTGGGACCTGCTCCATTTCAGGAAACCCGGTTATGGGAACTGGTGGGGGACAGACTTTGCTCAGGACCCAGGAGAGGCAATTAACCCATTCCTATTGTCTGTATGGGAAACAGCCTCTTTTAATAGTTGCTTGATTTTTTTCCCCGGGGAGAAAGCCCTCGAACGTACTTCCTCTTGCATCAGCCTGGTAAGGGGGACCTCAGGGACATTTTCCACGAAGTTCCTAGGGTTAACCTCTTCAGGCATTTGAATGCTCTTGGGGAAGCCTGACAGCAGGTAGGATCTAAGAAGTGTCTAGGAATGATATACACAGAGAGGGCAGATCCAAAAAGGAAAGACAGCTGGACAGTCCCTAAAATGTCACCGTTCATCTGGCAGCATTCCCTAGGATATTCTGGTTCCACTCGAACCCTCGGTTTGGGTCAGAATCAATCTGGTGCTCTTTAGGTGGAGTCTCTTCCAGCCAAATGGGAGAGTTCTTCTCAGAATAAACAGGATATCCAAAGTGGACATGAAACGGTAATCCAAATCCTGAGGTGGGTAGAGAAACAGAAGCAGAATTGATATGTCGCCCGGTCTAACCACCGGGAAAAACTGGCCCCCTGAAGACTCGCCCATAAGACCTGGAAGGCCAGGGCTGAGAACATTCAGTCATATCCAAAGGCTCTTTGGTTGACTAAGGTGACCTTAACTGTGGGTAGGTCATTGAATTTCTCTGGGTCTCTAATTCTCCATCTATTGAAGATAGATAACCTCTAAAGTTCCTTCTGGCTTTAACATTCTTTTGCTCTTAGGGCGGGGTCTGAAAAAAATAGTTTTAACAATGTGGATTTCAATAGCATATTAGTTACTAGACTCCAAACAGGGTGGGGGCACACACTGATGTGTGAAAGAAGGACTGAGAGCTGTGGCTCGGTTAAGTCTTGGTTTGTGGGAGATGACGGCACGTGAGTTCATTGGCTCCTTAGCTTTTGCACAGGGGTTGGTGTCTCACGGTAACGTTTCTGTTCCCGTACTACAGAACTGTCAAGGAGCTAGGCAGGTCACAACCACGTGGGAGATGCACTGGGTAGCTATGCGGGGGAGTAGAAAGGGGGTTTAAGAGATTTTTATTTCAGATTCTGGCTCTGACATTCACAAACTGTCATACAGTTGACTTCACATAACCTCTTCTTGAATCCTCATTTTCATCATTTATAAAACAAGGGTAACAAAACCTCCCTTACAAGGTTGGGAGGATTATTAAGATAAATAAGAAAAAGTGAAGAGTGCTTAGCACTTCACATTTGGTGGACACTCACCAAACGTCAAGCTTTCATCCAACCCGCCTGATGACAAAGGTTTACGCTGTAGAAGCCCCGATGGCCCTCCTATCAAAGGCCACCTTCCACACTGCCTAGATCCAGCAGGGAGGGCAGCTGGGGCCATGGCTACCTTTGATAGGCCTCCTCTTCCTCTAGGATGGTGTTGGGTGTTCCCCCAGGCTCACTCCAAGGACAAGGGCTGGAAGCCAGGAAGACCACCTTATCTGAAGCACTTTGCCACGGCAACTATTCCTTCACCCTTCATCTCCAAAGCCATTCTCAAGGCAGAGCATTTTCTGCTGAGTCAACACTCTGAATGGGAAATAATTTAAAGAGCCATCCTCAGTACCTTGGTTTCTCACCCATCAAATAGGGATGATAACAATTATCTTACAAGAGAGTTGTGAGAATGACATAATTCAGGTGAAAAGCCAGTGGTGTCTGAAAACAAGCAGTCATTCAGTAATGTTAGCTCTTTTCCCCTTGGCAACTCCTCTTCCTAAAGGGGATGAGAGCAGGGCAGTGGGTGGCGGTGTGGAGAGGAGAGAGTGAGAGGGAGAGGAAGACTCCAGTAATGCCCCAAATGACAACTCTCTTATCAGATCTGATGGTTGTGATGAATTTTCCAGAAATAAAAGGTACCTTTCTCCAATAGGTCTACCTGCGAGCAACTGAGATGGGGAGGAGGGGCAAAGTGCTGAGCAGAGAGGGTGTAATTCAGGTCTCAGTAGACATGTTCTTTGGAGTAGTACCAAGGTTGTGTACTGGGCAGGTACTCTGCCAGCTCCCCAGCCTGTTCTATCCAATCCTGGCTTCTTGGAGCTGGGCTGGAAGAATTTTCCCTGAAGGAAAGCAGCCAACACCCTGTCCCACCCTTCTCCTTGGGCAACTCTTTGCCAGGCAGAAATCTTTCTCATCAGAGTTTTCTTTGGCTGCCAGAACATCAGCAGCTTATGCCATTACCAGCTTATGCCCCTCTCACCATGCCTCTCCTGAAACCTCTAGAGTGCAGCAGCGGGCGTCTGCAGGACCACCTTCCTTCCTTCCAGCTGGGAACCCCAGAGCTTCTCAGCCGTCTGGAGTCTGGGAAAGCAAGCTCCTGCCCTTGGGCATTCAGTGCAGTCAAACGTGGGGCGGCGCCCGGACGGGGCGGGGGTTGGGGGACCGGCTGGGCTCCTACGACTAGGCTGGGGAGATGCTTCGGACTGGTTGCCAGATAAAATATAGGGCGTCTACTTTTGAATTTCCGATTCACGAATACTCTTTTTAGTATACACTCCACATATTGATGAGCTATACGTATACTTATAAAAAAATCATTGTTTATCTGAAATTCAATTTTAATTGGCCGCCCTTTATTTTTCCTTCCTGAAGCTGGCAACCAGAGGTTGGCCTAGGGCACTCAGGGCAGCCCCCGCAGAAGGTGAGGTTGTTTTGGGGCCAGGAACCAGTGTGGAATCCGGCACCAGACACTAGCCGCTTGTCCCGGCTGAGCAGAGGGTCCTGGGAAGCGCGGAAGGCGGTGAAAGCTCCCTGGAAGGGGCTACGGGCCACACTTCGGCAGTACCGTGGGAACGTCTCTCGTAGAGGAGGGAGGAGTCGTGGCCTGGCCTCATTCCTGCTCGCCTGCAGCCGCAGCGCCTGCCCGAGGGCTCTCCCATGCCCACGGCCCACCCACCGGCCGGCCCACCCGCCCCGGCAGCTCCCGGGCACTCTGTGCGGCGGCTCGTGGCTCGGCGCCGGGCGGCGCAGTGTGCGCAGGCGCGGCGGGTGCGTGGGCGGGGCGTGCACGCGGGCGTGGCCCAAGCGCGGGCTAAGGAGGCGGCGGCCGCGCGCGGGCAACCTTCGTCTGGGTGTCGCTGGTTCTCCCGGCGCAGAATGGAGGGGACGGCCGTGGCCGTCTTCGAGGTGATGCCGGGAAGGGATAGAAAGCAGAGAAGGACATTTTATGAGGAGACGGGCTTTGTGAGGAGACCGCGAAATCTGGGCGGAGGGGTCTGGCGTTGCCCGAGGTGCAGGAGGAAGGTTCGGGAATGCTGTGAATGGGTGGACGTAGCCCGCCTCCCACTGGTGTGAGGAGCAGATGGACCCCGGGGCTTGGGGGCCCTGGGCAGTCACGTTAGCGGGCTTCTCTGTGAGGACCGGCTACTCAGTCGCGGGGGAACGTCACCCTCACGTTTCAGCCCAGGGACGCCGGGGCTCAGGGGACGGCGGCGTTTGCCCAAACCTGGGCGGGCACCCAGTCACAGCCGCAAGCCAGCCTCGGAGGTGGCCGGCCTTGGTCCGGCACTTTCCTCACACCGGTGCTGGGAGGCGACGCGGGAAGAAGGGAAAGAAATGGGCAACCCCGGGGGAACATCGGGGAGCCGGGACTGCAGGCAGGGAGGAACCTAGCAGTGCAAAATGGGGGCGAGGGAGAGTTATTTTAGGCCCTCGGGTCGGCGCAGATCCCTGCGTCCAAGAGCAGCTGGAGGTGAGAGGGCGAGGTTCCCAGGCCTCGCCCGACTCTCCCCACGCCCAGAGCAGACACCTGTGCGGCTCTGGAGGGCGGCACTGAACACCTGGCGCCTGCCCCGCCACGTTTGTTCTTCCCCAGCTGTTGCCTGATTGGACGCTTAGGCTTCCTCGTGAGCGGTCCTGGGCAGGTAAAACGGAATCACAGGCTCCCAGGCTTCCTGCCTTCTTTGTTATCAGAGAAGGTTGGGGGATTAGATTTTGCAGATGATAGAACCCAGGGCTCTGACTCACAGGCTAGTGTTCTTTTCCCAACTGCTCTCTCATTTCCGGTATAGACACTGGGAAGTCTTAACAGAGGGAGCACAGGAAGTCAGAGGATGTGTGAAGGAAAGTGTCAGGCTGTACAGACTCCTGGAAAGCATCCTTATGAAACTCTGGGACAAATCAGGATCTTAGTTCTCAAGTTCTCTTAATCCGATTTCCCTGCCTTTAAAAAAGGGGTGCTAATTTTCCTTGTGGTACATTACTGTGGAAGTGAGAGTTTACGTTCATGAATAATGAAATTTAATATATTTTATTTTAAATTTGTCTCATCAAAATTGAATGTTTTATCCAGACATCTTGGAGTCCTATTCAACTTAAAAGTATTATGTGCAGTCTATACTGCAGATGAACTTAGAAATGATAGCTAATATCTGTTAAGCATTTGCTATATGCCAGGCACCTTGTTAACCATTTTGCACATATTTGTTTACTTTCAGCAGCAGCCCTGTGTGTTTTATCCCCATATTCGTAGATGAGGAATCTGTGGTAGAGAGAGATTAAGTAACTTGCCCAAGGTCACATGCTAGAATTTGGCACATCAGGGGTTCAAATCCAGGCATTTGCGTTTAGCACTCTCAAATAGTATTCCTGACCCTCAAAAAACATTGATTTAATGAAAGATCAAGATGATTCATAACCAGATGTCACTCTTATTCATGGTCTTCATGTTGGCTTCTATATGAGAAGGAAAAAAAACAAGAAAAACAAACTCCCGCTTAATTTTTCCCTAATTATTTCCAGATGAACTTAATCCTCTGAATAAAGCAATTGTCTCAATTTCCTGTTTTGTTGGGCATTGTGTTGAATTTCACTATTTCCTTTCTTATGTCACTCCCCTAGTATCTATTTATTGTGTTTAGACAATGATCTGAACAAGTGTAAATCTGACATGAGCAGGAATACAGTTTTGGAGGAAATTATAGAGTTGTTAATTTAACTGTATCATATGAATTTATTATTACCATGATTTCTAAAGAAGATTGCATTTTCTTTGACTTGTACTCTTTCCAGATTTTGAGATATTTAATAATTCATTGGAAGTGTGAAATGGGAATATCAAAGGGAGCATTGCTAGAAGGCCAGCTAGTGATTTCCATAGAAGCATTATATTCTAAGCACGAGGCAAACGCTCTTCATTGTGTAACAACTAGTAAGTAGAGGAAGAAAAATTATTGATTTTCTATCTTTGTTTTATCATGATTTATGTCATGATTTATTTAAAATTTTCAATTAGTCATAATCTTATGTTATTCCTGGATTGTTCCATAGTTAAAAGACAAAATGGTATCTGGTGATAGATTTACAAATGTGTCATACAGGAAAGGTGAGTAGAATGACTCTTATCACAGATTATTTTTACTGGCTTAAATTAAAATTCCTTAGAAACAATCTTACTTTTGCTCTTGGTTTTAACCTACTCTTTTCACAGAAAAATTATATTACATTGAGTTTTACCTATTTTTTTCTTTCATGTCCAGACTTTTGCAGTTGCAAAAGGGCCAAAAAAATTAGGGGAAGGGAAGAGAAATGATGAATGGGACATGCTTGATTATCCTGACCTGCAGTTAGTTTGAAAACATCTCTTCCACTTGGGTTTTACTCTTTCATCATTTTTGCCTATTCTCTTGAGGGAAAGCTGATGCATTGAGTGGCTCTGAAACAACTAATTTTTTAAAACATGCAAAGTGCTTGTTTTTTGGGGTGTGTGTGTACATTTATTGAATACTTCAGAATGAAGTTGTCCCATCAGATTTAGAGGAGTCTCTTGGACACTGAGTTGAGAACAGATAGTACGTTAGGTTCTATAGGACATTCGCTTACCTGAACTGGAATGAGCTGTATTCTCTTTGTGTACTTGGTATTAAACACCCTGAAGAAAGGTATGACAGGTTGGTTTGCTGTTACTCTGCATGAACTCTGGGCAGAGTTCCAACCAATCATAGAAATGCTTAGCTACATGGCTCCGGTGATGTTTGGTCTGTGCATGGTTGTAATAGGTAGTGCATTGATTCTAATCCAATAAACTGTGGCCAGAGTAGCAGGGTTGACTTCACTCAAAGCAAAAGAATTCAGCCACAATAGTCTTTGGCAAGAAACCCAATTCTGCATTTTGAGCCTAATGGACTTCTTTAGCTCATCTAGTATGGAGACATTTCTCTTCTCTTTATTGTCTTTCAGATTTATATATTAATAATTATGTTTATAATTTTTTTTGCAGGAAAAGTGGTGTTACATGCTTGACATAAAACAGAACATTACAGAAACATGTTATGGAGAGTGTGACTTTCTAGATATTTTACCTTTTGAGATAATTATTAACATTCAGTATATATTCTATATTTTTCTATGCATACGTTCATAGTTATTGTCAGTATTTAAAAAATAGAATTATACTATGCTTATGGCTATGCCATGTACTGATACTTTGTGGGTAGCATTTCATGTTAGCATGTAGGGCTATACTTCATTTTGGGGGGTAAATAATATACATATATTTAGTTTTAAGTTTTGTCAAAGTTATACATGCACATAGTTTTAAAAGTGAAATAGTTCAATGAAACATGTTACAAAACCTACAGTTTCCTGCATACTTCCCCTATGTCCCCTTTCCTAGCTTTTTCTCTCTTAGAGGCTAATACTTGCAACTCCATTAACTGATTATTTTAATATTTAACTCTGTATTTAAATAACATTTCTGTTACAGCTTGATTTAACTTTTTTAGGCACTATTTATTGACTTCCCACTGTAGAGGATGACAGCTCTTTCATATCTCCAACTCTACCACATGTCTTTCTTCTAATATAGTTAATAATTTTCACACTAAAAATGTAGGTCAATATTTACTCATTATTATGACCATAAAGCTCTATTCGCAGTTTAGCCATGTAGAAAACTATGATTACTTTCTCTTTATGTTTTCCCTTCTGTTAATAATTGTTTTATTTTCTATGTTTTTATCTAGTCAACCCCCAAACTTTCAGCATTTGTCTAAATTTACTCAATATATTCCAACACATCAAATATTGGCCAGGTGTGGTGGCTCACGCCTGTAATCCTAGCACTCTGGGAGGCCGAGGCAGGAGGATTGCTTGAGCTCAGGAGTTCGAGACCAGCCTGAGAAAGAGTGAGACCTTGTCTCTACTAAAAAATAGAAAGAAATTTGATCAGACAACTAACAGTATGTAAAAAAAAAATTAGCCAGATGTAGTGGCGCAGGCCTGTAATCCCAGCTACTTGGGAGGCTGAGGCAGGAGGATCGCTTGAGCACAGGAGTTTGAGGTTGCTATGAGCTCAGCTGCTGCCATGTGACTCTACCAGGCAACAGAGCAAGACTGTCTTAAAAAAAAAAAAAATATTGTATTAGTTTCTTCCTCCTGAAGAACTCTGTCCTAGAGTTTTCTGACTTACCCTAATCTTGACTTGATGCCTTCTGTATCTGGAGTACAGCTGTAATCTTGGGATCTTCTCTTCATCATTATTAAGAATATTTAGTTTTATTCTTATGCTGAATTTTGTGTTTCCTGAATCCCAATCTTCTTTTTTCTTGGCTTACTCCTTGTTTGGATGGATCTCAGACTTTGGTAGCTTCCTGAGAAAAAGTGGGAGGTAAATTCCTTGAGACTTTGCATCTCAAGAGTGAAAATATCTACACATACTTGATTGATAGTTTGGCTGATTCTGGATTGTAATTCATTTTCCTTCAGAATTTTGATGACATTGCAACATTATCTTCTAACTTCAGGTGAAAATTTTAAAGCCTTTTTGATTCTGCATGTGATGTGTTTTTCTGTATTCTTTTACTCTCTGTAAGCTTATAGGATCTCTCTTTGTCCTCAGAAATAAGGCTAGGTGCTATAACAGATAAACCCCAAAGTCTCCGTGGCTTAACACAGAAGATTTTTATTTTTTCTTTACTTCACAGTCAGATGAATGTGTGTGTGTGCACAGAGGTATATTTTGTTTCATGCAGGATCCAGGTTGTTTCTGTCTTGTGGCTTCATCTTCCTCTAGGTCCTCTAAGCAATCTCCATTCAGCTAAGGATAGGGAAAGAGAGCAAGGCTTATAAAGGGAAGGTTTTTATGGCATAGGGTTGGAAATTACATATAATACTTCTGCTCACATTCTATTGGCCAGGACTAAGTTTTATTGCCACAATTGCCCTGCAGTTGCAAGGAGATGGGAAATTATAGTCTAATTTTGTGCTCAGGAAGAAGAGGAGAACTGGATATTTGTGAGCACCAGCAGTTTCTGCTGCAGTCCTCCTTGTTCTGAAGATTCACAGTGATGGTCCGTGGTGTGGAGCAGTTTTCATCCATTGTGCTCAGCACTCAGTGGGCCTTTTCAATCTGGAAACTCATGTCCTTTGGTTCTGGGAAATTTCCCTTGCATTTTCTCTTTCTGGAACTTCTATTATGTAGATTTTGGACTTTTAGGCTGGTCCTTTTTAAAAAAAAAATATTTTCTCTCCTAATTTTCATCTCTTCTACTTTCTGGACACATCTTTCTGAGTATATAAAGATTTTTTTAAAAAATTTTTTTCTCTACTTCCTGTTTCCTCTATACTGTTTTTCCTATTCAGCCTGGTTTCTGTTTTTCATGTTAGAAGCTTTTTTCAGATATCTTAAAATTCTTGGTTGTCTGCTCATTTTAAGGGTTAGAGACTGTAAAGCTGATTTGAAACAGCATCACTGAAGGGTGATCTAACTACATTTTTCATTGGGGAAATCTCTCTTCTCTTCAGTATCAGAATCTTTAGGTCTTTGCTCTTGGGATGGCCAGATCTTGCAGTCTCTCATCAGGTGGGTAAAAGGCAGACTGCTGGCATTCTGGGAGTGAGGGAGAAAAGGTGTGTTGGATATCTCAGTGGTCAGTGTTTCTGTTCACTTGATCCACTTGTTTGTAGTACAACTTTGGTTCTTATCCTAGAGATCCACACTTCTACCATTTTCAAAGAATAAGTTCTCCCCTACCCTACACCAAGGTGAGGGAAGGGCCAGTCCCTAGAATGCTGAATGGAGAAAGTAATCTGAAAGTCTACTTAAAATTCATTTTTCAACTGACTCTCCTTATTTTAGCTCCCACCCCACCTGTAATTCCAGAGGTTCCTGATACTGCCATGTTTGAGTTTTCTGGAATTTTGTTGTATAATTCAGATTGTTTCTTGGCCTCCCCCTCTTCCCCTTATAATTCAATTTATCTGATCTCATAAATACTTTCCTACTTGTTCTTCTGTTTTTCAGTGTCTAGAATTTTATTATAATCATCTTTGTCTTTTGATTTCTATTCTTGTGGGTTTAAGCCTTTAAAAAATCCATTTTCAGTTTTACTGAGGTTTCAGGAGGAAGTGAAATAAATGTGCGTTTCATCTGCCATCTTTACCTGAAAATGTGAGGTGGTGTCTTTTAAGTTTGATTTGAAATCTCTGATGATGAAGAACCATGTATTAGTTACTTAGGGCTGCTGTGACAAAGTACCTCCAAGTGGGTGGCTTAAAACAAAATAAATTTCTGCTCTCCCAGTTCTGGCGGCCAGAAATCCAAAATCAAGGTCTTAGTAGGGTTGGTTTCTTTTGGAGACTCGGAGGGAGAAATCTGTTCCATGCCTCTCTCCTAGCATCTGGTGTTGCTGACATCCTTGGTGTTTCTTGGATTATAGATGTATCACTCCCTGTCTTCACATGGCATTCTCTTCCATCTTTTTCCTAGTCTGTGTCTTCACATGGCCTTCTTATAAGGACACCAGTCATTGAATTTAGGACCACCCTAATCCAGTATGACCTCATCTTAACTTGATTACATCTATTTCCAAATAAGGTCATATACACGAGTACTGGGCATTACTACATCAAAGTATCTTTTAGGGGCACACAATTCAACCCACAATAAACTAGCAAATTTTATATCTGAAATGATCATCTATGAACATCTGGGCAATGACTGTATAGTTTTTTCCATTAGTAATTGTTTAAAAGCTTTAACAAATACGGTTAGTTATTGCAATGTTTCCAAAATGTGCACCACATGATGTTTATATGAGTTATGAGAAAGAAGTTATGTAGTCATCTAAATTTAGGAAATTCTGGTTAAGATATTGTTTTGTTTTTTGCTTTAGGTCTTCTCAGAACCTTTAATATGCCAATGTGGACTGTGAAACACAATGTTTGGGAAATGCTACATGCTATATCCCCCTGTCCCCCTTTTTAAGATCATCTTTTCTTCTGTAGAGGGAATTTTGGGGAACGCTTGTTTTAAAAATATATATTTTATAGGCCAGGCGTGGTGGCTCATACTTATAATCCTAGCACTTTGGGAGGCCAAGGTGGGAGGATTGCTTGAACTCGGGAGTTCAAGACTAGCCTGAGCAAGAGTGAGACTTGTCTCTACTAAAAGTAGAAAAAATTAGCTGGATGTCATGACATGTGCCTGTAGTCCCAGCTACTTGGAAGGCTGAGGCAGGAGGATGGCTTGAGCCTAGGAGTTTGAGGTTGCAGTGAGCTACGATGATGCCACTGCACTCTACCCAGGCAACAGAGCAAGACTCTCTCTCAAAAAAAAAAAGTATTTTATAGGTGAGTCTCTACTGTCATTTCTGCATCTGGAGGATAGCACTTTATGACTTCAGTACAAAAACATTAGCTATATAGCTGAAAATTAGGGGCTGAGTGGGATGTGGAGCAGGTGAATGATTATTCTCCCTGAGCACATTTATCAAAAGTGGCCTGTTTTCAACAATTGTTGATACGATACGTGCTAAAACTAAAGATGTTAGAAGAAATAGTGTGACATGCAATTGAGCAGCAGCATAGATACACTGTAAGATAGTTGGGTTGTGTGGTTATTAATGTTCTAGTTCCTCACTAATCACTAGTGTAGGCCTGCCACCACCTGCCATCCCTGTCCCAATGACCCACTTTCCTTTATGTTAAAACGAGTGTATGCCTGTGAGGAACCCTAAGCATAAAGCAAGAACAAAAAGAAGCCCCTGTCTTTTGTTAAGTATTCTATGCTGCTGGGGCATAGGCCTTTTTAAATATGTATTGTTTATCATTTATCCAGAATTATTTAAAATCTGGAGATCTAGAGCATTATTATCCAATTGAACTATTTGTGATGATGGAAATGTTCTTTATGCTGTTTAATACTAGCATTTAGCCACATGTGCTATTGACCTCTTGAAATGTGACTAGTGTGACTGAGGAATTAAATTTTTAAGATTAGCTAAATTTAAATAGCCACATGTAGTTTGTGGCTACTGTACTGGACATTTAGAGGATGATGTTGCTTCTCACTGTAGTTCAGTGATTCTCAACCTTTTTTCTCGGCCTGAAGGATACACATTTTCTGAGGGGTAGACATATTTCCATTAGTTCCTATGGCAGTGATTTCTTAGATTCTTAACTATGGGGTCACATCACTCAGGGGAAGGGCATGTTCAATTTGGGGGGAAAAAAAAACCTCCAGATGGTTCTGATCTTTTATCCCCTCTTAAGTGCCTGCTTCCTCACTTACTCTCTACCCCAAAGAATTAGTGCTCTAAATGTTCTAATGTTTAGAATGCTAGGTACGAGAATTCTTACCTGATAGCCTAGTAACATATTTTCCATTTTTTTTTTTAAGTTTTTAGTCGTCCAGCTAATTTCTTTCTATTTTTTTAGTAGAGACTGAGTCTCACTCTTGCTCAGGCTGGTCTCGAACTCCTGAGCTCAAACGATCTGCCTGTCTCGGCCTCCCAGAATGCTAGGATTACAGGCGTGAGCCACCGTGCCCAGTTGTATTTTGCATTTAAGAATAAAATTGGTTAAAAGAAGGGCCAAATTTTTAATTGAATCTTATACTGGAGTATGAGTTATTGGCATGATGTACTCTGATTACTAGTTGCAATTTGCAGTCTTCCCATAATCCTTTTCTATCAGGTATTGTAGCATCCAAAGAGGCTGTGCTGGTGTGTTTGTGGGTAGTGTTGAATGTAAGTAAAAAGACTTGCTATTTGGCTATCATCTCCAAGAAGTTATTCTGTTCCCATACAAACTACTTCTTTGGTGCTTTCATTTTCTACTGAACTCACTAGTAGTGGTCCCTTTTTTAGTGTTCTATATCTAGAAGCAGTGTTTTCAGACTCCCATTTGATTCCTTAAATAAAATCCATTTATTTGTCTTATTTGTAATATTTCTTTGTATTCTGTTTCTTGCAGTTGCTTCTATAGGAAGCTTTTATGGTGGCTTGGTCCTCAAGAAGTTCCTAAAAGGTAAGAAATTACCCCATTTCCATGAGATTGAATCTCTTCCTGGCAGTGAATTTGGTATTTTCTGAAACAAACTTCTACTGAAAGATAGGGTTGCCAGATTTAGTAAATATAAAAAAAATACAGGATACCCACTTAAATGTGAATTTAAGACAAACAATGAATGATTTTTTAGTATGTCTCATACAATACTTTATCCTGCATTTTATCTGGCCACTCTACTGAAAAATGATCTGTAAAACTGTATAAATATAGGAATGGGCAAAATACCTAGGTAACTTCTGTGAATACTCTCTGTACAACTTCAGGCAAAATTTCCCAAATGTAAAATAAACATTTTAGTAAAGTATTTGTTATCATCTACTTCAAAGAAAAAATGTGGGGAGGATGTTTTTCATTATAAACGATTGGCTATTAATATGGTTTTCTACATTATATGCCAAAGTTGGTATAGGTTAGGAGCTTTCGGTGACTTTGGTTTTAAGAATTTCTTATTTCTTTTGACTTAAGAATAATCTATAAGCCAGAGGGCATAATTTATTTTAAGGAGACCAAATGATCTAAAAACTGTTGTGCTTTCATTTTTATCATCTATGGTTTGGTTCATAAATATTATCCAATGGACCTGTCTTATCCTAATGAGTTGTTAATTTACAAATTTTATAAATAATTTTTTTTTTCGGAGACAGGGTCTTGCTGTGTTGCCCAGGCTAGAGTGCAGTGGCATCATCATAGCTCACTGCAGCCTCAAACTCCTGGGTTCAGGTGATCCTCCTGCCTTAGCCTCTTAGGTAGCTAGGATTACAGGCATGTGCCACCGTACCCGGCTAATTTTTAAATTTTTTGTAGAGGCAGGATCTTGCTGTGTTGCTTAGGCTGGTCTCAGACTCCTGGACTCAAGCAGTCTTCCTGCCTCGGCCTCCCAAAGTGCTGGAATTACAGATGTGAGCCACTGTGCCTGGCCCAAAATTATTTTTTAAAAGAAACTTTCCGCAACTTAATCTGGAATATTAGTAGTTTTTAAAAAAAAACTTATATTTGTCCTTGCTTTAAGAAAACATGCTGTGTTTTAAAATGGAAACAACCAAAAAGCTACATTAGAAAGGCATAATGTGTTTGCGACCAGCCTGAGCAAGAGCGAGACCCCATCTCTACAAAAAATAGAAAAACTAGCCGGTCATGGTGGCTCACGCCTAGATAGTCCCAGCTACTTGGGAGGCTGAGGCGGGAGGAACACTTGAGCCCAGGCATTTGAGGTTGAAGTGAGCTATCATGATGCCCCTGCACTCTAGCCCAGGTGACAGTGGAGACCCCGTCTCAGAAAAAAAAAAGGTATAATCTTGTAAAATAAATGTTTACGAAATGTATTACCATTGGCTTTTTTTAAATGGTAAGTTTTCTTAGTGTTTTCTAAAGTGCAGGTCAATTAAAAATTTTAATTTATACTCAAATTTCCAGTAACTCAGTTATTGCATAGATCAAAGTACCTTTCTTTATTATCAAGGAAAAAGAAGAAATTGTTTTTGCAAGTCAGTTACCAGATACATACTCTAAAGACACAACTGTATAGGAAACAATTCTACCTTTTGAAATTTCTTTTCTGAAGTAATTTTTATTTAAGAATGGGGACTTACTGGGAGGTCGAGGCGGGAGGATTGCTCAAGGTCAGGAGTTCAAGATCAGCCTGAGCAAGAGCGAGACCCTGTCTCCACTAACAATAGAAAGTAATTAGCTAGACAACTAAAAATATGTATAGAAAAAATTAGCCGGGCATGGTGGCACATGTCTGTAGTCCCAGCTCCTCAGGAGGCTGAGGCAGGAGGATCGCTTGAGCCCAGGAATTTGAGATTGCTGTGAGCTAGGCTGACACCATGGCACTCTAGCCAGGGCGACAGAGAGAGACTCTGTCTCCAAAAAAAGAAAAAAAAAGAATGGGGACTTAAAAGTGCTTGCTTGCTAAATGAAAGGTCACAGGCCTATTCCCCTTTGCCTTTGCAATTGCTTTGGCCCTCTGAATCTACCTTCCAGCTGCCTGTATCCTTGGATTTTTAATAGACCTCAGCTTTTGTTCTATGATCCTAATTTTGTTTAGGTTCTGCTTGGTGTGCACGCATTTAAAATTGTGGAGCAAAGGTAAAAAAAAAAAATTTTCTTGAGATTTTTCTTCTTAACTCCAGAACAAATATTCTGTGAGAATTTGGATAGAATATTTTCCTTTTAGTAATAATCACAATGATGATTTGTTGAGCATTTACCATGCTTTAGGCCTTGTGCTGGACACTGAGGGGTTTTAGTAGTGAACAAGATAGATTTGTTTTCTCCTTTTATGCCCACACTTAAGGTATCTGAATCACTTTATTCTGTGGCCTTCTTAAACCTATTCCTGGAAGAAAGGCAGAATCAGCATATTGCCCTGGAGAGTTTGCTCTGATTCTAGACTTGGAAGATATGAATCCAAGTTCAAGAATCATGAGTTGATAGCCTCAAAGTCATCTTGCCTACTTACCAGTTTTTTTTTTTTTTGAAACAGAGTCTCACTCTGTTCCCTTGGCTAGAGTGCCATGGCTTCAGCCTAGCGCTCATAGCAACCTCAAACTCCTGGGCTCAAGCTATCCTACTGACTCAGCCTCTCGAGTAGCTGGGACTACAGACATGCGCCACCATGCCCGGCTAATTTTTTCTATATACATATTTTTAGTTGTCCAGATCATTTCTTTCTATTTTTAGTAGAGGCGGGGTCTCGCTGTTGCTCAGGCTGGTCTTGAACTCCTGACCTTAAGTGATCCACCCGCCTTGGCCTCCCAGAGTGCTAGGATTACAGGCGTCAGCCACCGTGCCCGGCCTCTACTTACCAGTTTTTACTTGCTCTCCTTTTTTGGATTATGCCCTTGGGATGACGAAAGAATGGAAAGATCTTTCCTAACGCCACTGCTCTGGTTAATATCTGTGAAACTGCTTTCATAGAAGTGAAAGTTCATATAAATGAAAGGGAGTGTATTAGCACTAGGGAGGAGATAGGAGCATTTCCTGCAAAACAAATCCATACTTAATATGCTTGTACAAGGAGTGGTCAGATCATACATAAGGCTACATCTTTGTTTAATACTTGTGAAAGTACTTTGAAAAAAGTGAAAAGCCTGTACGTACAAGGGAATGTTTTTATTATCATTGTTATTAGTAGGGAGGAGGTATTGAGTTGAGTATTACTTATGGAATAACCACCTATTTATTGTGCCAATACAAACTCTAGACAATTTGTGTCATGGTGATTTAGTTTTTTTTTTTTTTTTGAGACATAGTCTCACTGTGTTGCCTGGGCTAGAGTGCTGTGGCATCATCCTGTCTCACAGCAACCTCAAATTCCTGGGCTCAAGCGATCCTCCTGCCTCAGCCTCCCACGTAGCTGGGACTACAGACATGCGCCACCATGCCCGGCTAATTTTTTCTATATATTTTTAGTTGTCCAATTAATTTCTTTCTAATTTTAGTAGAGACGGGGTCTCACTCTTGCTCAGGCTGGTCTCGAACTCCTGAGCTCAATCTGCCCGCCTCGGCCTCCCAGAGTGCTAGGATTACAGGCGTGAGCACACTCTCCTTTTATTCAACCAAGATCTAACTCATAGAAAAAAAAGCAATATGCTAAAAGATTTATACATTGTAATCGAGCAGGATTTATTCCAAAAATCTAAGGTCTCTGTTGACATCTAAAAGGCATTTGATAAGACATAATGCCCATTCTGATAATAATTCTTAGTCAACTAGGAATAAAAAGAAACAAAATTGTTATTCCTTAACAAGATAAAGAATATCTCTCATAAACCAACAGCCAACATCATGTTTAATGTTACCACAAAAATCAAACAACAAAAAGCTAGAAGCATTGCCATTAAAGTAAGGAAGAAACAAAGAATTCCTATCTATCACCATTGTTGTTCCATTGCTGTTTAACACTGCCCTGTAGGTCCTAGCCATAATGACAAGACATTAAACAGCAATAAGAAGTAAAACTTATCAACATTCCCAGATGATTTGCTTGTTCTCCTGGAGAAACCAAAAGAATCTAATGAAAAATCAATGGACCAAATAATCAAATTGATTAAGATGGGCCAGTTATAAAACAAATACATAAAACTCATTTATAGCATCTTTTCCATAAATTAGCAGTACCCAGTTAGAAAATACATTGGGGAAAAGATCATGTTTATAATAGTAACATATATTTCTTAAAATTAGTTTGAATATGTACAAGGTGTTTCACTGCACATTCATCTGCAACTTCTGGCAACAGAAATGACCACGTTATTGAGTGCTTACTATGTTCCAAGCCCTGAACTGATGCCAAGCCTCCCCCAAATGTAGTATACATGTGTGCACTTTCTATTTTAGTATTAATTTTACTGTAGAGAAAAAACTAGTACATCCAACTTGTGACTTCATGTATATCATTGCTTAGGATGAGGTTTAAGAAGTTTCCCTTTTGAAGTTAATTTATTTCAGTTCATAAAAGGGAAGTTTATTTTAAGGGGAAAATGAGCAAATAATCAAGACAATGTGCTCCATAGGTTCCATTCGCCGCTCCCTGTCCACCTTCCTCCCCTCCTCCTCTTCCCCCTCCTCCTCCTCCTCCTCCTGGCTCTCTACCGAGAGGCTGGCCAGCATGGGCCACATCGTGGGCTCCCTTGCTTCTGGCTATTTGCTGGGCTCAGCCAATGGGGAGCTCCAGCAGGAGATGGAGGGTGGGAAGAGAGTGAGGCTGGAGTGCTTCCTCAGTCCCCTGCCTCCTCTCCAGCAGGGTTGCTGTAGGTTGACTGAGCCCTTGATTGATGGCCATGGTCCCGCAGCCTTCTCTAATGGCTCCCTGGTTCTATGCATGCTCTCTCCGCTTGCCTGCTTCAGGATTGGCTTCATAACAGCTCCCCTCAATTGGTAGCCTTGGGCCCTGCACTATCCCTTAGCTAGTTTCCTTGAACCCTGCCCACACTTTCATAACACATCCCTTTACTTAACTTTCCTCAAAATTACCCTGACTGATACGGCTACATATAAATGATTCAAGTTTAGGAAGCCACACTGTGCTATGAAGTCATCATAACAACCTTTTAAAATGAGAATCATTATCCCCATTTGACACAGGAGGAAAATGCAGCTTAGAGTCTAGGTGACTTAGCCAATGGCACCAAGCCATTAAATGGCTGTCCTGGCTGGGTGCTCTAAGGTCTGTCTGCTGCCAAAGCTTACTTGGGCTTTAACACTGCACCGCACAGCCTCTCAGGTAAACCCAAAGCTCGTCCAACCTTGCTGCTCCCTTCACCACCTTGTTGCAGTTTCTCCAAATAAAATACAATAGTAACTCTGGCCAACTGTGACCTAACTTGCTGGGCTTCTTTTTCAAGCCAAATGTTTCAGAAGGTCCTGTTCTGAGGAGTGGTTGGTTATGTAGCTTTGCATTTAAAATCTTCTCAGCTAGCCAGCAGTTTGGGGGTTCAGTGAGGAAAATTGAACCCTATACTAATCTTTAGGATCCCACAGAGTTGGCACTGCTATAGTTAGCCATGTCTCAATTGAGGTGATAAAAATAAAACGTAATAAGCCCACACCTATCTGAGAATGGCAGACTCCTGAGGTGATTCCAGCCCTTATTAACCCACAAGAGCTCTCATAAAATTTAAGCCAACTAATAATAATGACTCATGTTGTTCTCTTTTCTTCCATGGATTTTAAAGGTTTCATAAGCCACAGTACACTTTATAAAATCATTCTTTTCTGGGAAAGGACTTACACTTTACTCTTGAAATAGAGGAGATCAAAAATTGTAAATAATTTGATGAAGCACATTTGAAAAATGTGAGAGATCTTAACCTTTATTTTGTGTCCCTCCCCCGCCACCTCCATTTTTTTCCTTTCTGGGAGGACAACTGCTTTTACAGGTTCAAGTATTTAGTTGGTTTTTAAATAAAAATATTGTTTTAGTATTTAGTAACAGTGAAGTAAATTCAGATCCCCAGACGGTCCTTAGAAGAAAGTACTGCATCGTAGATAAGAGCTTGAACTTTCGCATCAGCAGCCCTGAGACTGACTCCCCAGGTGTGTTATCTTAGGTGAGTTTCTTAATCTTTTTGTGTCTCAGGTTCTTCATGTGTAAAGTAAGACTAATAATGATATTTACTTCAAAGAGTTATTGGGAGAAGAAAATAAGCCAATCCATGTAAAACTTTAAGAATGGGGCTTAACACTAATTACTATTATCACTATATTCAAGCTTCTGTGATAGGCACTGAGGAGGGTCAAAGATGAACGAATCTCTGCACACAAGTGAATTATAATTTTATATAGAAAAAATGAGCATAAATAACTATAATACAAGGCAGAACTAATGGATGGTCCAATAGAAATACATAGTGTCATAGCCACACAGAGGATGGAGAAATTATTTCCAGGTTTGTATCCTAGGGAAAGATGCATGGCAGAGGTGCTATTTGTGTTGAACCCGAAGAAGATCGGTAGGATTTTGATAGTTCGGTCTCGGGAGAAGGGAATCCTAGGCAGAGGAAACAATGGGGACAAAACTCCAGAAGTAAAGGGATCAAGGTGCTCAGGGAAGAGTGAATGTTGACGCTTAGCTGGAGCACAGCATGCATTAGGGATGAGGGAGATCGAGGGACTAGAAAGGTGGACAGGAGGAGACAAAGCAGGAGATAGGCTGGAGGTGGGTGGGCATGTAAGAAACTAAAGCCAAGAAGGAAAGGAGAACTGGAATAGTCAGCAGCTATTGATCCTACTCCTGATTTCTATTAATTGGGCCATGGGACCTCTAGATTCAGTTTCTTCACTTCGAAATGGAGGGCATTAGACCAGATGATAGCCAAGATCCTCTCTGTATATACATCACTGTGACTCTAGAAGCCAAGGCAGTTAGTGAATCATCTGCAACCTGAGTCAAAATCCAGTGATGAGGTGGCAGAGACAGCCTCACTAATGCTGATGATGCCTGGCACTGAGTGACCATGTCAGCTTTCTTTCATGAACCTTCAAACTGCAGACCAGGACACCTTTCCTTCTACCCAGTCTGAAAGGAGCCCAGACCCCTCTGAGATCAGAGGTGTATACCTCTCCTAACAGAGCTAAGACATGTCCCCCATGAAAGAGGATAACAATATATTAAAAAAAAGAGGACCTCCCCATCATTTACCTTGGGGCAAAAGCAAAGACTACGTGGCTTGGCGTTAGTGACGATGCAATGGACTCATGCATCCATTGTTCGCATGACATAATAACAACATTTTGGGAGCCTTTCTATTTTGGGAATGGGAAAATAGTAATTTAAACTAACATTTCCAAAGAAGACACATAAAAAAGGTGAATGAAATATGAATCAATCAAAATCTGGTCAGGAGATAGAAATCACCCATTTTAATGAAGATAAGTTAACATAAAGAATTGCAACTAAGTATAAAGTTGTTAACTAGGTAACTGAAAATGCAAGACAAGAATACTAAGTTATCACAGAGATTGCATCTGTTGGAGGCAGCTAAAACTCCTGGGTCTAGGAAACAAAGGAAAGAAATAGGAATTATTAAAACTTACAAGCTTGGAGAAAGGTCCCAATGGGTGGGGACCAAGATCTTTCAGAATGTGGCATCAACTGGTGGTGCTGGTGTCTTGTGGGGAGGGTAGCAATGAAGTGTATCTGGAGTATTAAAAACCTGCCAAATGGATTTAACAGCTATAGGACAGAACTGCCACTGCCAAGGAGCCATACTTCTAGTGTGATGCTCACAGGAACAGAAAGCAAACAGGAAGGAGAATGTCCTTCCTTTCTTCTCCTGCCTTCTAGTCTCCTCTAGTGCCCCCTGTTGGCAGAGTCTAATAGGTCACCTACTTGAAAAGCAGAAATAGATTTACACTGTCCTAGCCCCAGCATCACAGGATACAGTATAGAAGGGTGGTAAATCAGTCATGCCATAACAAAATACCACAGACTGGGTAGTTTAAGCTACAGACATTTATTTCTGACAGTCCTGGAGGCTGGAGGTCCAAGATCAAGGTGTCAGCAGGATTGGTTTCTTCTGAGACCTCTCTTCCTGGCTTGCAGATTGCTGTCTTCTCCTTGTGTTCTCTTACAGCTTTTTCTCTGTCTATGAACATCCCTGGTGACTCTTCTTCTTATAAGGACATTAGTCCTATTGGATTAGGGCCCCACTGTTATGATCTCATTTAACTTTAATTACCTCTTTACAGACCCTGTCTCCAAATACAATCACATTGGAGATTAGGGCTTCAACATAGAAATTTGAGGGGGGACACAATTCAGTTCATAACAGACAGATTTGAAGCTAAGAGACAACAGATTACTAATCTGCACAAAATATATGAAATAGCTTCTTAAAATCATCAAGGAGCTATAAGACGGTGAGTACTTATCAGACTGAGATCCCAAAAAACAAGGACAGAAATATTAAAAGTTAATAAATGCTCTCAGAGCAGCTTCTGTCCTAAGGGCTTTTTCTGATTTGGAAGGAGCCACTGAGATACACTTTTAGCAACTTTATGGGACTAGGGGATAAAAGTCAAAATGTAGCTTCATCAAATGTGGGCACCTAGATAAAGCATCATTCTTTTTGCTGAGATCTTGAAGGCTAAACCCTTTGAGGAGGAATAAAAAGGAAGTAAATGGGCCCTTACAGGGTCTGAAACTTGGTGTGGCCATCATCTTGGGGGAGGGGGGTGTCCTAAAAATCCTAACCTTTGACCTTGGATAAAGATGGTCTTAGACTGTTCTCACCTATAGAATTTAGTAGAAGCAAAAGAAAACCCCTTTCAGAAGAAAGTAGCATCATCCTAGGTGACAAATAATTTTTCAAATACAATGTCCAGCAAACAATCAAATATAACCAGGGACATGAAGAAACAAGATAGTATAGCTAAAGACAATTAGAAACAGCAGACAATAGAAAAAGTCACAGATGGATAACAGATATAGAATTGTTAGATACAAACTGTAAAATTACTGCTTATTGTATTGAGGGACATAAAAGCCAAGCATGAAAATTTCAGCAAAAAAAGCAGGAAATAGACAAGTTTTCTGGCAAAGGAACATGACAAAGACAACTTGAAAGAAAAACAACAAAAAAAATTCTAGAGCAAAAAAATAAAATAATCAAAATTAACAACTCAATTGACATACAGCTTTATCAGCAGGTGAGGAGAGAATCAGTGGATGAGAAGAAAGTTTACAAGAAATTATCCAGAATAAGACAGGGAGAGACCAAAGGGAGGAGACTACAAAAGAGTAAGATAAAAAGAACAGAGTGAAAAGGCCCAAGTTATGTTTATTGGCGTCCCCAAAGGAGAGAAGACAGTAGCACAGAAGATTATAAATATGTAATCCAGCCTAGACAGATCATAGTTAAACTGCAGAAAATCAAAAGCAAAGACAAAAATTTAAGGAAACCAGAGAAAAAGACAAATACTTTTTAAAGACATTGATTAGACTGACAGCTGACTTCGGAACAGCAATAGTGGAAGGCAGAAGTCAGAGAACTAATATACCCAATGTACCGAAAATAAATGACTGCCAACTTAGAATTCCATATCTAGTGATACATGTGAAATAAATTTTATTTCAGGCAAAAATTGAGAGTCCTTTATGAGCAAACTGATGCTAAAGGATGCTAAAACCATTCTAAAGGATGCTTTTCAGGCAAAAGAAGAAAAGAAAATCTTCTAAGATCATATATTAGAGAGGCAGGAAAGAATAAAGAACTATGAAAATGATAAATATGTGGCCAAATGTAAATGAACTTTGACTGTATAAAACAATAATATCTTGTGGATTTATAAATTGAATTTAAATATATGTAGATATAGATGGATTGAAGTAAACAGATAAAAAAAAGTAAAACACAACTAAATACTGTTTACAAGAAACCCATCAGAAACAAAAGGATACAGAACCACTGAAAGTAAAATGATGGTAAAAATATATATCCAAAAACAAACAAAAACAAATCTGGTGTAGCTACATTCATCTCTGACTAAGGGACCTTAAAGCAAAAATTCTTTGTAATAATAAAGGTAAAATTTACCAGGATCATATAATAAATTTAAGTTGATATGCAAATAACATGGCCTAAAATATATACAGCAAAATTAACAGCAGTACAAGGAGAAATAGGTCATTTCCACAATTATAGTGGGAGATTATTACATCCTTCTCCCAAAAATTTATAGAGCTACTACACAAAAAAGAATCAGCAAGACTGGCCTGGTGTGGTGGCTCACACCTGTAATCCTAGCACTCTGGGAGGCCGAGGTGGGAGGATCACTTGAGCTCAGGAGTTTGAGACCAGCCTGAGCAAGAGCGGGACCCCATCTCTACTAAAAATAGAAATAAATTAGGTGGACAACTAAAAATATATATAAAAAATTAGTCAGGCATGGTGGCGCATGCCTGTAGTCCCAGCTACTTGGGAGGCTGAGGCAGGAGGATCGCTTGAGTCCAGGAGTTTGAGGTTGCCGTGAGCTAGGCTGACGCCACGGCACTCTAGCCCGGGCAACAGAGTGAAACTCTGTCTCAAACAAACAAAAAATAATCAGCAAGACTACAGAAGAACTGAACAAAACAACCAACAAATTTGATCTATAAGGCATCTATAGAATATTCCATCCAACACCTGCAGAATACACTTATTTTCTAGTACACATATAACAGTTACGAAAATTGACTATATACTGGGTCACAAAACAAGTCTCAACAAATTTCAAAAGATTAAAGTCTTGAAATATATATTCTGTACTTAAAAGGAAAATATTTTGAAATCAATAACAAAAATTATCAGAAATTTCTCGTAATTGAAGACTAAGAGATTGCCTTCTAAATAACCCATGAGTGCAAAAAATAAATAACAGTAAAATTTATAAAATATTTTTCCTAAATTCTTATTTTGAAAAATTTGAGAACTATGAAGAATTTGAGGTGATACAAAAACACTTGAATATCCTTCGTTTAGATTCATGAATTGTTAGCATTTGCTATATTATTTTTCTTTCTGTATGTATGTGTGTGACCCATTTAAAAATAAATTGCAGATGTTGTCCCGTTATACAAAATCTCAAAATTATAAGTATGAATTATGTAAAAAATAAATTACTCTTTTTGAACCCTAAAAAAATAAAAATAAATTGTAACACCATGATACTTCACTATATATCCTATAAAAATAAAGATGTTCCCTTATATATCCACAATATTATTACAACTCCAAGAAATTTAAAATAGATATAATACTGTTTAATACAGAATATATTCACTTGCTCTAATTATCTCAATAATATCCTTCATGGCTATTTTTGTTTGGTTTTGTAGTCAGTATCCAATTAAAAATCATGCATTTTTTAGTGGTCATGTCTGTTTAGCTTCTTTAATCTAGAATAACCCTCTTTCTTTTTTTTTTCTTTTATGGTCTTTTATGAAATTGTCAT
This sequence comes from Avahi laniger, assembly GCA_963575035.1. Classification (NCBI taxonomy): domain Eukaryota; kingdom Metazoa; phylum Chordata; class Mammalia; order Primates; family Indriidae; genus Avahi; species Avahi laniger. The sequence goes on from CAUYSK010008822.1 coordinate 28,894, forward strand.
TTTTGAAGAGTCCAGGCTGATTTTCTTATAGAATACCCCATGTCTGCTTGTGTCCTCATTATCAGATTTAGGTTAAACATTTTTGGTGAGAAAACTACATAGTTAATATTGCATGCTTCCCACTGCCTCACATTAGAAGACACGTAATGTGTTTATCCCATTTTTGATGATGGTAAGTTTGATCACTGGGTTACATGAGACATCAAGGAGACATCAGGCACTTTTCTCACTTTGTAATTAATAACTAATCTGCAGTGTGATAGTTTGAGATGATGTGAACCTCCTGTTCTCTTCAAATAACTTTTTACTCAGTGGTAGACATTATTTTGAACTGCATGAAAAAAATACTACATATCAAAACATGGGGGATACAACAAATGTAATGCTTATAGTAGGTTCTATAGCCTTAAATGAATATTCTAGATCCTGAAAAGAAGTCCTTAATATTAATGAGCTAAATATTAATTGCAATGTGTTAGAAAAATAATAGCAAGATAAACCCAATGAAAGTAGAAAAAAATCATAAAGAAGAAAAAATAGGTAAATAGGAAACAAATATATATTACAGAGGATTAACAAAACCTCAATATTGGTTTTATTTAAAAGATTGATAAAACTGATAAACCTCTGGCCAGACTAATCTTCAAAAATGAAAGATAGCACAAATTACCAGTCAGAACTGAAAACATCTTGTAGACATTAAAATGATAATAAGTTGATATTATGAATATCTTTATGCCCCCCTAAAAAAGAAAATTTAGATAAAATAATTTCTGTACAAAGGTGACTTATCAAAAATGACATGATACGGAATAGAAAAGCTTAGTAGAGAAAAACTACAAAATGAGTTCAATGCATAAATAAAAACCTTTAAATAAAGAAAATCCCAGATTCACATCGCTTCACTGATCAGTTTGACCAAACAATTAAAGAAGTAGCTCTTAATATTAAAAAGACTTTTCCAGAGAATAGAAAAAAAAGGAGTAAACCCCAACTCATTATTTGATCCTGGTATAAACTAGACAGCAAGACCCTACAATTACAGAATGGGGTGAGTATAAAAATCTTTAATGAAATATTAACAAAATCCAGCACTACATAGCCAAGTTGGCATTATCCTAGGAATGCAAAGCTGGTTTAACATTAGCAAGCAATGCAATTTGCTACAGTAACCTATCAAAGGGGGAAAATCATATGATCATTTCAATAGATGCAAATAAAAACTTTATTTGTACAACCTCTATTCATGATTTAAGATTTTTAGCAAATTAGAAAGAGAAGGAAACTTTCTTAATCCGGTAAAGAATATCTACCAAAAACCTACAGCAAACATCATCCTTAACAGTGAAGTGTCAAAGACTTTCCCTTAAAAAAATAACTTTTTTGTTAATAAATTTCTCAAACATACACAAAGTACAGAAATTGTTATAATAAATACTCATGTGCCCATTGCCTTAGAAGCATTCCCTCTGATATCAGAAATAAGACATGTGTGCTTATTAGGACTTTTTCTATTCAATATTGTTCTAAAAGCCTGGGCCAGTGCATAATTCAAGTAAAAGAAAAAAAATTTAAAAATAAGAAAGAAAGAAAACTGTCATGATTTACAGATGGTGTGATTCATGCAAAAGAAAATCCAAAATCATCTACAGGTGATTCACTAGAAGTAAGAGAGTTTAACAAAGTTGCTGGATATAAAGTCCATATAAGATATCAATTGTATTTCTATATACCAACAACAAATGGAAAATGAAATTTTAAAAAGATACCATTTATAATAGCATCAAAAAATACTATGTATCCAAGGATAATGTTAACAATATCTCCACTGAAAAAATTCACAAAATTTTGTTGAGAGAAATTAAGATAAATAAATGGAGAGATTGTTTATCAAACTGAATCAGAAGGCGAATATAAAGATGTTAGTTCTCCTCAAGTCTACAGATCCAATGCAATCTCAATAAAAATCATAATGGTCTTTGTTTGTTTTGTAAAACTTGACAAGTAGATTTTAACATTTACATGGAACAGCAAAGAGCCAAAGATAGGCAAGATCTTCCTACAGATTCCACAGGCAGCTCAGGAACCGTACCACAGAACTGATCCCTGCCTGGCTGCATTTTAAGACTATAATTCAATTCTTTCTTCTAAACTTCTTTCTGTGTAATGACAAAAAGGACAAAGAATGGGATCAGGATTAGCCACAACCTGTCATATTATGCTCCCAAAATTTAGTTTTATGTGTAAAAGAAAGAGACTGATATAAAGAAACTCCAAGGGACTTTTTAGCTCTAAACATTCTCTCATGCATTAATTCAGTTTACCCTTACTATGCATTATGTATGTATGTAGGAGACATGATTCTAAGCACCTTACATGTGCTCTTTTCATCCTCAGGACACCTAACTAAGCATCTACCGTGTTCCCAGCACAGCCGTAGGCACTGGGAATTAAAGATGACCAAGACACACCCCTTATGCTCAAGGAATTCACCATTAGCCAAAGCCACAACAGTTTGTTTTTTCTCTTTCATAGCTTTCCTTCTCCCTCTCTTTCTTTACTTCAATTCTTCTTTCTCTCTGACTGCTTTTCCATATAGCTCAACATATGCCAGGCCGTCAGCATATGGCATGTTTTGCAAACAGATAAACAGTGGCACATATGCAACCATATATTTTTTTTTCCTGGCCCCCAGATGCTTCAGCTTAGCTTCATCAGCCTTAGCAGAAAACATTTGGTAATTCTCTCTCGGAAATTCCAGAATGCACGAGCAGCCCATGTATGCTCTGACAAGTGGTTAAAATGAGTTATTCCATGTCTTCTGTGGTGTGAAAGCCAGAATTCAGTCTCCCCACCCTTTCAATTCAGATGCACTTAATACCAAATGCTCGGTCCTCACTCAACTATTTGGGATGTTTTGACCAGAGGTCAAGTTGCCCACTAAAGATTCTTTTGTTTTTCCATTTGGCAGTGACTCAATATCTTCTCTGTGCCAGTGGATCAGTCCTACTGGGACATGGATGGGATGTACTCTAAGAGGCTTAGGTCTATTTTGCCTGCTTAAAAGTAAAAATAAATCGTGTAGCAGACTGTGGAGGCCTCGCCTATATCTCTTATTACTCGCCATTTCCCTGACTGTCCAAACCTGCATTTCTTTGCCTAAGGACTTTCTCTGCTCTCGCATACAGTAGGCCCAAAGTGCTCCTGTACCCCACCCTGCAGCATCTCTCAGCCAGCCATGGATAAATGCTCCAGCTCTTTTGCCCTTCAGTGAGATAATTCTGAGGCACTAGATCCCAGAGTTCCCACTCAGAAACTCGCTTGGTAGTGTATTGTTAAATTATGTTTAGCCTAAAGCTGCTTCCATACATATTTTAAGTTCGGCCTAAAGGTTTCTTGTAGTTAGTGAAGTGTAACCTAACTGGATGTGTAAACAGACTGTAACCTACGCTAGTACCAATCACAGAGTTTCAGCCAATCACAGGAGGCCAACTGTTGAACCTGTGTTCGAATAAAGCAAATGCTGAGCTGTAACCAATCCAGCTGTTTCTGTACCTCACTTTCCTTTTTCTGTCCATAAATCTTCTTTGAGCATGTGGCAGCGCCAGAGTCTCTCTGAACCTCTATCCTGGTTTGGGGGCTGGCCGATTTGTGAATCATTCTTTGTTCAATTAAACCCTGTCAAATTTAATTTGTTTAAAGTTTTTTTTTTTTTTATTGGCTTCCTTCCTTTTCCTCTCTCTTACCAACTCCCTTCTACCAGTGTTTCCTGGGATCACCTGTAAACAAACTACTTGCACTTGAATCCTTGTGTCAGGGTCTTCTTCTGAAGATGCCCAAATTGTAATTCAACTTTGGCAAAAAGGTGATCAATGATAACACAGGGTCTCCTCAACCCAGGATGTTTACTGGTGGCCCAGAAGGCAATCTACAGTTTTAAAATATTCTTGGATGTCAATAAAAGCAGCAGCAGATCACCAAATGTTGGAAATACCACACCCAAATTCTACTTAGTCACTTGGTTTGGCGAATATTTGTCCAAGCAGCTAAATCCTGTGCCCTGCCCATGTGGAAATGGTAGCAGAGGAGAGACTGAGAAAGTTGGATTCTGCCCCCTTTTCTACTCCTGTATGGTTTCTTGCCTCCTCCTTCTTAAGATCATATTCTGCTCCTTTTCATTATAAAGATTAAAATGTGCACAAACAATTAGGTAATGGAAAACAGCAACCAAAAAAGAAAGTGAAGATGACTCTGCTTGTTCTAATAGCTCATCTGAAGCTCAGTGTCTACTAATTCTGAGTTACCATTTGACTCCTAAATACTCAGGTTAGACTCAAGGAGTCAAAAGCCATTTAAGAAAAGTAGCTCCTGACAGAAAGTTTTAGAAATGTCTCTGTACTATCGTCCTTTAACTTGCTGCTCCAAATTTTTCAGAGAAATCCCAGTGGCAAAATTTGACTTGTAAGCTGTATATGAAGAGGACAGTAACAAGAGTTTGAGATGAAAGTGAGGTTCATCATATCTATCTCAACTCTTGATCCATTCAGTAAGCTTTAGGCCAACATTGTCAAAAGGAACTATCTGTGATGATGGAATGTTCTAGAGCTGTGCTGTCCAACACAGTAGCCACTAGCCACATGTGGCTATTGAGTATTTAAGATGTGGATAGTGCATTCAATATGTACTACAATTATTTAAATAATTCATATATTGCATTACTGTATATGCTATGCGATATAGCTTTATATCAATAATTGTATTATAATAACGTTTTTTCCAGTTCCAGTTTTTTCCTCCCATCCCCTTCTTCCCAGTGAAGCGCTAGGTTGAGTTCGTTTTTATGTCTGACCCAAGTACCCCTTTCAGGATTGATTTTCTGCTCTCGGTCTCCAGACCTGCTCACTGTCTAACACCTCCCAGCATTTGGGATCTGTCTGTGGAGTTGCCTTCATGAGGGAAGTATCACACAGAAGTCCATCTTCAAACCAAACTCTTCTGTTACCTCTTTTCTGTTGACTCAAACTAGGGACAGGGACATCAAGAAAATATGGCTGCTGCCTTAAATCTTACATAACTTACATAGTAACACAGTACCTCCTTCCCCTCATACCTGGGCTTGTTCTTCATTTGTGGAGGAAAACTTCATAAATTACCCCTTGTGGAATAGTGAGGCAGATGCCTTCAGATGTAGGCACATGTCCCCTTGGAGCCCTTTACCATTTTCTTCCATACCTGTCCCTCCACCCAACACACAGCTGACATCTGCATCTCTATGTTGGAGGACAGTCCTCAGGCTGTCAGAAGTGTCTGGGAATCCATGATGCATGGGATACTGATCCATCGATTATTATAGTGGGGCTGGTAGTAGTGTCTATAAATATTAACACTCCAGCTCCCTTGTCCCCTGATGAGGACCTATGCTATCCACAGAGCAAGACTGAGCTCAAGTTACCCTCTTCGGGACTTAGCTTCATATCTCACCCTTCTGGGTATTCTCCCCTTCCCTCTTCCGTTCCTTTGTTGTTTTTTTGGAATTGTCAGAGTCTACTGCTGAAGAATCCAACTCAAAACAAGGGTGTTTTTTTTTTCTTTAATAAAAAACCAAACCCTAAAATTCACTCTGATTTTGCTTTGTTTTGTTTTGTTGGTAATCTTTTTTTGAAAATGTTTATTTCTAAAGGGACCAGTGGGTGGAAATGTTTTGTAGTTAAACATTTAAAAATGCTTTGAGCCTAGCAGAGCAGATCAGTGCTCTTAAACTCTTGAAAACATTTTTATCTGTCCAAATGGATGTGTTCATAGAGGTACTCAATCCAAGCATTTGAATCAGTGGCTTAGCATCAGGCCCTCAAGATGTAAAAAAAAAGAGAGGGTTGCTTTTAGATTGAGCAAATATTTGTTGTGGGTGTACCATATTTGAGGCATTTGTGCCAGATGAAGAAATGAAAGTTAACAGCGGACCCCAAGTTGCTCTCAATTTAACAGAGTTTCAGATAAGGAGTTTGCTAATCACACTACCGCTTTGCCAAGACAGGGACTTTTTAAAGATGGAATTGGGCTCTTCAAAATCTCCTTTAAAAAATTCACCAAAGGGCTATTTCATGACCTAGTTTCTTTATTAAGTAATAATATATGGAATGGCTTGTTTTCAGTCCTCAGCAGCTGCTCAAATCTGAATGTATCAAATCCAATAGATCACAGCCATTCGGCAGATCTATTAATAGCAAAATAATTTTCAAGTCCACTGTACTGAGTAGAGTTTTGTTTTTTGGTTAGGCGTATAATGCATTCCATATCACGTCTGGTGAGTTGTGTTTTGAGGTTACATTTTTAAAAATAAATCAGGCTTATTTTAAATTAGGGCAACAATAAACCCATCATTGTTTGGTATTTTGTCTTGGGATATTCTGGTACCACAGCTAATATCTAGGCTTGTGGAGACCTAAATTAAAACACACTTGTCTCTTTTCTCTGTTCTTATATATGTTTCTTGGTATTTATCGGGAATCACAGAAGTGAAAGAAAAAATAGCTCTCTGGCAAGGAAGCAAGTTGTGATAATCTCATGAAGCATATTATCTGATGTGGATTCTGGTCTACTTGGGGGCATCTCAAATGAGGGGGAAGAACTGCATAAGGTAGGAAAACACAACACTTTTTTCCTGCTCAAACCATTTATCAAGTCCTTTAGTGTGTGTGTTTAACAAATCCTTCTTTACCATGGGGTCAAAAAGATATTGTGAATGTCTTTTCACAGTAGACATTCACATAGCCGAGTGAATGTGAATTCACATTTGGCTATGTGAATGTCTATAGGCTAGGCCATGGTGCCCAGCTGTGTTGGTCAAACACCAGTCTAGATGTTGCTGTGAAGGTATTTTCTGGATATCATTAACATTCACATCAGTAGACTTAGATACAGCAGATTACTCTCAATAATGGAGGTGGGCCTCACCAAAACAGTTGAAGGTCTTAAGAGGAAAAAAACTAAGGTCCCCTGAAGAGGAGGGAATTCTGTCTCCAGACTGTCTTTGTTATCAAGATTGCATCATCAACTCTTGCCAGAATTTTCAGCCTGCTGGCCTGCCTTGAGGATTTCAGACTTGCCAGCCCCCACAATTACGTGAGCCAATTCCTTAAAATAAATCTCTTTCTTTCTATGTGTGTGTGTGTGTGTGTGTGTGTGTGAACATGTAAATGTACACACACACGTATACATATATATGTCTCCTATTGGTTCTGTTTCTCTAGAGAACGCTAAATAATATAAATGTTCTCCTACGTGTTCTTCTAAAAGTTAAGTTTGAGATTTTCTGGCTAGGTTTTTAACCCATCTGGAACTGATTTTGTAGGTATATTCTCAATTTATTATTTCTTAGGGCAATTTCATGTGCTTTGAGGAGCAAGAAGAGGTAAATATGTATATTTACCAGTCCTCTTGGACTGGAAGTTCCGGTGCCTTTTAAAAACATACACATCTAGTCTTCACTGTAGAGATTCTGATTCAGTAGGTCTGAAGTGGGGCCTAAGCACCTATTTTGTTAATGTAGATAATTCTGAAATTCGCTATCTTAGAAGAAAATGTAGGTGAAATGTTTGTATACCCTTTACATAGGTAACATCTTAGAATGATATTAAAGACAGAATCCATTATGAAAAAAGCTGGGGATATTTGACCTTATTAAATAGTTTTGTAAACTTCTTATTGAAGTTTAAAAATTCATATAGAAAAGTTTATCAATAAAATTTTTAAACTCCAGTACAGCAAGCAATACTATAAGGACAGTTAAAAGTAGAATGAGAGCTGAGCATGGTGGCTCATGTCTATAGTCCCAGCTACTCAGGAGGCCCAGACAGGAGGATCGTTTGGGCCCGGGAGTTTGAGGTTGCTGTGAGCTAGGCTGATGACACTGCACTCTAGCCTGGGCAATAGAGTGAGACTGTGTCAAAAAAGTAGAATGACAAGCTAGGGAAAATATGCAACATGTATGACAAAAGATTAATATCCATACATAAAAAGCTCTTACAAGTAAATACTGCAGAAGCAACAGAATAGAGCAGAATAACAAGGAATCTGGGCTGGGGAATATCACTGTCTTGGAATCCTTGGATCCTGGTAGGCTCATTACTGAATCTCTGCTTCTGTTTTCTCATCCTTAAAATGGAAACAATAATAACTTTCTAGTGTTATAGTGATTGTTAAAATAGGTAATGCCTAGTAAGGGCTTAGGAACATTGTGAGGCACCTATAAATACTAGCTTTTTAATTAAAAGGTTAACATTCTAAAGAAAACCGGGCTGAGGACACAAATGGGCAATTTATTAAAAGCAACAATAACAACCCAATACAGTGAGGGCATCAAAAAGTGCCCCACTGTTGACTAGAAAAATACAAAATCAAAGATGGTATTATTTTCATCATTATCATGGATCAGATTGGCAAAGATGAAAAAGCTAGACAACATCTAAGGTTGGAGAGGGTAATGGCAAACAGACTCTCACACATTGCTCGGTGGCTGATATTCAGTATAAATATTCAGTATTTATCTTTATTGTAAAGATAAATAACTGTTATCCCAGCCTATTCACTAGCCTAGCTGCCCAGCTCTCTCCTACGGGACCTGGACCTCTCTGTAGTCCAGCAACTAAATGGTTACCTCCAGGATTTTGTTCAATGTTGACCTCAGTATCCATTCTGCCAGTAATGGGTATTTTGAATATCAACTCTGAATACAATATTTCTGTAGAATATTCTAGCAATATGTCAGAAGTTGAAATATGTACACCAAGGAACTTATGAGAAAAACGTGTAAAAATGTATGCATACAGAAGTTTATTGTAAAATTGAAAACCACCTAGAAGCCACACAAGAGACTTTGGTTAAATTTGTCATGGTAAATCCATATAATGGAATATTATACACACCTCAAAATGAAGACATTAAAATGCCCCCAGTATGAAATTAATGAAAAAGAAAAGTTACAAAACATGTTTAATATGATTTCTTTTGTTTGGGTATATATTTTTTCATGTGTTTTCATTTGCTCTCTCTATATGTTCACACACGTATATACATATGTATGTAATTTTAAACTATATTTAGCTGTGGCGAATTGCAAAAAAATGGCCACAAATTATTTCTATCCCTGTATGCCTGTACCTTTGGAATATGATTTTGGCACTCCTCCCATTAAAAGGTTTAGTCTCTGTCTTGAACTTTTGAGTCTGTGCTTCCCCATGTAACTTGTTTTGGCCATGGGACATTAGCAGATGTGGTAGTAGCAGAGGCCTGAAAAGAGCTTATGCTTTGGTGTTTTGCCTCTGTTGCTACACTTGGAAACTTGAGACCACAATGGGACTAGCCAGCCTACCGAGAGTCATGTAGAGGAAAACTCAGATGCCCTGGCCAACAGGTTGCCAACTGTCAGCTGTGGGTGAGGTCATCCTCAACCATCCAGCCCCAGCCAAGCCTCAAGAAGACTGCAGAGATATGCTGAGTCCAGCCCAGACAGCCAGTCCACAGAACTGTGAGGTGATTGATGTTCATTTCGAGCCACTAAAACAAAATGATATATTCACTGAGATGCTATGGTCTGAATGTTTGAGTTCCTCCAAAACGCATGTTTTGAAATCTAATCCCCCAATGTGATGGTATTAAGAGGCAGGGCCTTTGGGAGGTGATTAGGTCATGAGAGCAGAGCCCTCAAGACAGAGATTAGTGACCTTACCTTGTAAATAAAGCTTGAGGGAATCCTTATGCCCTTCCACCATCTGAGTACACAGAAGGTGCCATATGAGAAATTGGCCCTCACCAGACACTGGGTCTGCTAGTGTCTTGATCTGAGACTTCATAGCCTACAGAACTGTGAGCAGTAAATTTCCATTGTTTATAAACTACCCAATCTAAGGTATTTTTTTATAGCCTGAACAAACTAAGACACCAGAATGGTAGAATTTGCATATTTAAAAGTTTAAAAGCAATTTTCTATAACTCTGCATTTTCTAGACTTTTACAAAGAACATGCATTACTTTTTTTTTTTTGAGACAGAGTCTCACTTTGTTGCCCAGGCTAGAATGAGTGCCGTGGCATCAGCCTAGCTCACAGCAACCTCAAACTTCTGGACTCAAGCGATCCTCCTGCCTCAGCCTCCCGAGTAGCTGGGACTACAGGCATGCGCCACCATGCCCGGCTAATTTTTTCTATATATTTTTAGTTGTCCAATTAATTTCTTTCTTTCTATTTTTAGTAGAGACAGGGTCTCACTCTTGCTCAGGCTGCTTTCGAACTCCTGAGCTCAAACAATCTGCCCGCCTCGGCCTCCCAGAGAGCTAGGATTATAGGCGTGAGCCACCGCGCCCGGCCAAGTGCATTACTTTTAAAATCAGAAAAAAGAAGACCTTTTTTCATTTAAAAAACTTTAATTGGAAAAAAGAAAACTTCTACCTGATTCTAACTGCTTAGCACAATAGTAACAGTAATAGCTAACATTTAAGTAGTACTTACTATTTTATATTTGCTAGGCATTACGTGTTTTACATATATTATCTCAATCCCCACAATAATTCAATTGCAGAGAGTACTGTTATCATTCCATTTTTCTAGTTGAAGAAATTGGGGACCAGAGAGATTAAGTAACTTGTCCAAAGTCACACAGCTAGTAAAATGTCAGATCTGTGGTTGATCCAAAGCAATCTGTTTCCTGAGTCTGTACTTTTAACTGGCACTACATAGACACAAAATTATATGTAAATCTAAAAGTTCATTTCTCAATGATTTGGTATCTGAACGGTAGATCTGTAAGATATCTAGGATGCTCCCTGATCTCTCTTAAGTTTCCTTACTTCACACAATTTCACTGAACAGCAAAATGTTCGAATGGATGTGGTGGGGAAGATGTGCCAGGACTCAAATGGTTCCACTTTGCTGCTTGTTAGCAACTCTCTTACAGCAATTTATTGAAGGGGGTAGACGATGTTTAACCTCTAACTAAAAGCAGGTTTGTCAACTGACAAAGTTCTTATAATTTATATTTTCCCTCTCCGCCAAGACCACCACCCTAGAGAGAGCTATTCATAAGGTTATTTATCCCACATTCTACTGTGTAAGAGATATTTTTATACCATACTTCCAGCACAGTTCTGTACACACCACAAACAGCAAATGCCCAACAAAAGTGTAGATGATGATGATGATGATGTTCAGATAAACCCAGAAAGTTCTCAACAGGGAGTGGTATGGCCGAGTAGTTAAAAGTAGAACTTTAGAGTCAGATTATACCTGAGTTCAAATCCTGGTGCCACCATTTGTAAGTAAAAGGTCCTCAAGCAGGTTAATTTCTTGGTTGCTCTGGGTTTTCCTGTGTCAAAAAGAAATACAAAAGTAGCTGTAAAGATTAAATGATATGATTCTTGTCAAGAACTTGACAAGAGCTGCTACTCTCTACCATCATCTCCATCGTGTCAATGTATCAATAAAAAGTGAAAAAACTGACTTCACCGAGTTCTAAATTATCTATAGAGTTCAGTGTCATTCAAAGCAAAAATATAGGAGATCTTTACTAGGGAAGACAGGACTGAGGATACTAAATTCTTGGTGACAATCCCTTCCTGTGGTCATGATGATATAAAATCAGCACAGGATGGTGACCTTAGGTGGTCAAAAGGGACAAAGATTGATGATCCCATCTGTCGTCACCTGATGATTCTTGCCATTTCCTGAGAGAAATTACCTCCAAATACTGTTGCGACTTAGAGATGTGAGTCCCCTTCCAACGCAGCATGGCCACAGCCATAGACTGTCAACGCCTGAAGACAACAGAAAACAAGCTTAGGCCTGTTCTGCCTTTTCATTATTGCCTCCCACAGTCATAATTACCCAACACGACAGGTTTCTTCTCTTCCAACAGACACAATTAATATGTCCAGTCTTGGATAATAATTTGAAGTCTGCAGCAGTTAAACGGTAAATAGGACAGAGTCATGTTACAAAATAACAACAGCCACAACCAAGGATCATATTTTGTTAAATAAAAAGAAGTGTGACCAAAGGAAAGGTCATAGCTTTTGTATTTCTGTAACAAATTCAATCTAATGATACTCCATATCTGATTGAATCCCTCTGACTTTTAGGTTATAATTAAAATTGTCCTTGAATAATCATCTTACACACTTTCCTGAGGGAAAATAGTTTACATTTCATTATAACCTTGAAAATGTAATAAACCTCTATTCTATAATCAGCCTTTCCTATTCAGATCACTTCTTTAAAAGAAAGACGAACAGGTTTGTTTTCATAAATGCAACTCAGCAGTAAATTTGGTATTACAGGGTACCATAAGTCAGCTCAGTTTCAGAGATAGTTTTGATAATGAATGGCTATGATACCAGAAGTGCATTTGGCAGATTGTTGTAGTAATGGCTCCCACTTTGTTCAAATCTCCCTGTATCTGTGCCTTTGGGTAGTCTCCTTCAATACTGACTCTGGATTCCTTGGCCATATGACTTGTCTGGCCAATAGGACAATAACAAATGTGATGCAAGCAAAGATTTGAAAAGCATTTGCACACCATCGCTTTCTTGCTAATCTTGGGACTTTTGTTAAAGTTGCCATGTGAACAAGCCCATCCAGGGTGGCCTGATGGATGGTGAGAGAGATTCATGGCTGGAACTCAAATGGCTGCCAGCCAATATCTTTGCTGACCCAGCAGTTGCCTGCAGACACATGAGTGTCGCCTAGCTGAGACCAGCAGAAGACTCATCCGTCTGAGCCCAGCCCAAATTGCCAGGCCACAGAATTGTGGTTGTTATTTTAAACCACTAGGTTCTGGGGTGGCTTGTTACACAGTGAAAGCTAACTGACATAGCATCCCAGTGAGAGCAGAATTACAGCACCAGCAACAGGACAGATGATTTTGCTTATAAACAGCTGTGATTAGAATCAACATAAAACAATAGGAAGGGAGCAAATATGGGGTGGCCAATCCATCCACTGACAAACAGTTATCAACATGGTCACTATGAAAACTGAAACAAACATAGCCAGAGAGATAAGCCTCGGGCTATGGGCCACATTTATTACCCAGAGGAATGGTTATGGGCTGATCCCTCGCTACTTAGTGTTTGAGATCAAAAGAGTAGACACTTGAAAGTATCAGGAGTTTAAGAATAGTGAGGGCCTCTAATTCAGCACCACTCAAGACTTCATTTGTTTGCTACTTTGTATTCTATGTTTTGCATAAAGCTCCTGAAACCTTTGGTTACACCAACTCAACTGGCTCACAAAACTGGGACTTGTTTTATGATGTTGTTTTCCATTTACATTTCCTAAGTGTAGGCTCTGTAAGATGTCCCTTAGGAAAAGAGTTCCATAGTCACATAAGTCATTGCATGCTCTTGAGCCCTCTTGGAATTTCACAATATACCTTGGCATATTAAAAGCCTGTTTGTCTTCATTTATTCCAGTGCTTCCAAAATGTATTTGGCCATGGAACCCTTTTGGTGAGTAACATATATTAAAATCTCACAGCCAGTATTTTTCAGGGCAGACTTTGAGAAAGTTTTCAAAAATTTTCTTATACTGAAATATAGCATACATATAGAAAAGTCCATGAAGCACATATATGCAGCATTGTGAATTATTGTAGAGTAAATACTCTTGTAACTACCATCTAGGTCAAGAAATAGAACATTGCTAATCCCTGCACTAGACTCCTGTTTCCTCCTGGTCCATCACAAACTCCTCCCTTCTCACTAGAGGTAACTATTTCCTTGACATTATGGTAATAAATTCCTTGTACTGTTTTCTTTTTTGCCACAGAAGTATGCATCCCTAAACTGTGGACTGGTTTTGTCTGTTTTCAAAAGCTATATAAATGGAATTATACAGTATCTATTGCAGAAGCATGGGGTATAAGTATCTTTAACTTCAATAGATAATGTCAAATTGTTTCCCAAATCAGTGATACGAATTGACACTCCTACCAAGCTGCCTCAGTTGGCAATGCAAGTCTTGTTTTCCTGTAATGCACAGCAACACCTGATTCAGTGGCGTTGCATCCACTCTCCAGAGGTGAAAGGCTATTGGGCAAGTGTGGATGCATCTGCTAAGACTACTCATAAACTCACCATTACAAGCATTTCAATTGGCTGCATAATGAAGTCACAGGGTATCAATACCAGTAAGGGCCACCAGATATCTGGTGTGCAGATCAAAATTGCAAACCCAGTGGAAGGATCTACTGATTGGCAGGTTATAATCATTGAATCTGCTACCAGCGTTAGCCTGGTTCAATATCTGTCAGGCTTTTCTCAGAGATGAGTGGCATAGGGAACAGCTAGAACAATGGAGATTCACCCATAATCCTTTTTGGCTGTTCACCAGCCATGATCCATCTGTGTAGTTTCTGAACAGTCAGCAATTCCAGTTTTAAATAGTCTGTAAATTTTTAGTTTCTTTACGCTTTATGATCCACTCATGATTTCTAAATTATTTTAATTCCTTTCTCCATTCAGCTGTTAGTGCTGAGCTCCATATTTAGTTTTATAAGCCTCTCCCTCTTTTGTTTTATTTGGGGGGTTTTTTGGCTCATGAAATTTTGGTTGTCATAGAACTGTAAAAGTGGAATATTAATACAATTCAGTTTAGTTCTGTAATGTTAGAAATTTTTTTAAATAATTTAAAGATGGGCTGGAAAAATTTCGGCTAGACAAGATTTTCCTTATAGTTAAATTTTCTACTGTTTTGCAATCCCATGAAGCTTGGAATCCTGATATATTCTCACTCTGGGTATCTGTTTGCTTTATTCTCCCATGAGAAATGCTACAAAGACAAGAACATTACATTCTACCCATAGCGACTGAGGAGCAACCTATTGGAGGTCAAGGAACTGACATCTATTGGGTCACTACTATAGGCCAAGCACTGGACTAAACTGTTGACAGATATTATTAATATGTAGGTAATTCTTTTAACAATTCTGGAGGGAGGTATCATTATTTTTCTTTTATAAGTGGGGAACTTGAGGTTCACTGAGGCAAAACAGCTTGAGCAAGGTCACACAGGTCAAACAGCTAGTCAATGACAAAGGCAGGATTTGAACTTAAGGTTGAATCAAAACCCTGGTTCGTGGCTTTCCCACTGCACCATGCTGCCTTCCTATAGGAGCAAGGGACTTGGGAAGTGTTATGGACTGAATGTTTGTGTCTTCTCCAAATTCATATATTGAAATCCTAACCTCCAAGGTCATGGATGCTATTAAGAGGTGGGTTTAAGAGTTGATTAAGTTATGTGGGTGGAGCCCTCATGAATGGGATTAGCGCCCTTATAAAAATGACCCCAGAGAGCTCCCTCACCCCTGCTACTATATGAGGACTCAGCAAGAAGACCAATATTTATGAAGCGTTTCCCCACCAGCCACCAAACCTGCTGGCATTTTAATCTCATATTTTCAAGTCTCTAGGACTGTGAGAGAGAAATGTTTACTGTTCAGGCCACCCAGTCCATGGCATTCTGTTATAGCAGCCTGAACTG
Organism: Avahi laniger; assembly: GCA_963575035.1. NCBI lineage: Eukaryota > Metazoa > Chordata > Mammalia > Primates > Indriidae > Avahi > Avahi laniger. The sequence goes on from CAUYSK010008822.1 coordinate 44,423, forward strand.
ACTAAGACAGCGAGGTCGTTCTGTGAAAGGAAATTGTTGGGTCAGCAGTCTGAAATATCGGTTCTTGGTGTGCTCTTGGCTGAAGAATGACCAGTCACACCAAAAGTAAGGTAAGCACAAAATGAGGTTTATTGAGGAGAGAAAGATAGGATTATAGAGCAAGAACAAGATACAGGTTTACAGAGCAAGAGCAAGAGCAAGATACATTCACCACAGACGATGAATGGACCCCTTGTCATAACAAAAAGACCTTGTTTATGGTCTGGGATCTTATAGTGTCTGGATTGGGCCCTCCTCATGGTTCAGATGTCACCATGAACCACTTTGATGGACAGTTGAGAGTTGTATGACTTGAGTCTTACTATGCGTGCGGATCTCCATGAGCCTCTCTGAAAGCCCATCTGGGAGGTGAACTGCAATGTGTATTTAAGCTAATGACATGATAATTGGCCTTAGGCTATCCTAGGTCACCTTCCAGACCCCATCGTACCTGTGCTGCTTGGCTCACTGGCTAGAGAATCCTCTGTATTCTTTTGCAATTGGCGAGCTAAGTTCTAATTGGCAGATTTGTAGGGCATTCCCTCCTCCCCCAGATGTAGCAATTGCTTGGAGTGCCCACCTTTGTCCCCAGGAAGGGCCGGAGATCCCTTGCTGTCTACCTGACAGAATTACAGTGTTTCCTCTGCTGCATGATCATTGGAGAAGAAAACTCTTTTTATTCACTTTCTGTCTTGATGTGGGTTACCCTAGAAACAGAACCTAAGACAAGGATTTGAGTGCATGTCATTCCTTTGGGAACACTGGCAGGGGAAGTGAGACAGAAAGGGAAGACAACCAATACAGGGAACATTATCAAACACTAGGGGCAACTGGAGCCCAATCCTGTTGGGGAACTCCAAGAGCCCACTGTTGCCCCGTATTCCAGAGTTAGTCTGCCTCATAGTTACTCCAGCCTAGGAGTGGGTAAGCTGGATATTGATCCACCAACTCACATCCATCATTAGATGAGGGCAGCTTTTGGAGTGTTTAGTTCTTCAGCACTTTGGGCTTGCCCTGAGGGCAGACCTAGATGTTCCCAGGACTAGAAAAGCATCCCAGATTTTTGCAATAAAGAACTTTTGGCATAGAGGTGGATACCAAGGGGATATGGCAGAAAACTGATACTATCTGCTACATCCTCTACTAATAAAAGCCACTGAAAAATAGAAATAAACATGAGCTCTGTTAAAGGAGAGAAGGCTATAGAAAAATTTAAAATCCCTCCAATGGGCTGTGCAATGTAATATTCCTGAGACGTTCACACTGGCATCTTCAAATCTAATTTGCCACACTGAGGAAGTGACACCCACCACACTACAGTTTAATAATTTAGCTATTATTCAAGAGTGATCCTATTAACAGTCCATTCATTTTCTCCACAGCAGTTCAGTCATTGAAATTCACCCACTGCTATTAGCGATACACTGAGAAGTATTACTTATGAGTGCGTACAAAAAAAAAAAAAAGATTGGATGAAGATTTCCCATGCAACCTGATACTAAAGACATGATTTCCAAATCTGACTGGGGAATGGGCTGGGCTGGGCTTGATCTCAGACATTCCCTTATCACTGGAGTGTTTCATCTCACTTCCCCATTCAAAACACGAGGGAGGGATTGAGAGTGGGGGAGGTATTTTAAATACTGAGTAAAAGAAGGGGCTTTTTAATGCTAATTAGCCTACATAATGCTTTTCTGAGACTAGCACTTTCAATGGCTTTAAAATAGAAGAAAAATGTAATAAATGGGGAAGAGGGAAGAGTTGACTATTTATAAAAGCTACAGTCGAAGTCAACTTGCACTGAGTATAGAGAGGGCTGCGGCACTGGACAGATTCCAAAAGAGCAAGGTTTCAAAAGAAAAATGCTACAAAATTGAAATAATTTTCAGTTTCTGGCTCTATTCCTTTTTTTGATGATGTACCACAAGCACTCTTGTCTTGCACAAATGTACAAATGTGCTGCAATTTAACTCATTTGCTTTCGTAAAAGTAGTTTTAGATAAAGGACTAAAAGTAAGATTAGGCTAATTAGTTACAAGAGCAGTTACTCCTTTCCTGAACCCCTCACTCCCACACGCACGTACATGCATATACCTTTTTAAAGGCAACATTTTCTTTCCTAAAGATGAAATAATTTCTTAAGAGTTGCAACGCCTGGTGTGCATGTTAGCCTCAGGATTTCTTCTTGTTGTTCTTGCTAGGGACAGCAAAATTGCTCACTGATCATGGTATTAATGACGGAATCAGACTGATCTGGGTTAGCGTTCTGGTTCTGCTACTTGCTGGTTTTAAGTTTCCTTACTTGTAAAATGGAGCTAATAGTAGTATACTTCTTATCAGTGGTAGGAAAAAAATTTATGCTTTAATGGAAAACTATGCAGTGTCCAGAGAAGGGGTCAGATAGTAGGTATTTTAGGCTTTGTGAGCTATATGGCCAATGCTTCAACTACTCAATGAAAGCAGTCATAGACAATACACAAATGAACATGTTCCAGTAAAACTATATTTACAAAAACAGGCAATGGACTGCCTTTGGCCCATGGGCGGTACTCTAGAGCAGTGGTCCCCAACCTTTTTGGCACCAGGGACCATTTTCATGGAGGACAATTTTTCCATGGACTGGGGGGAGGGGATGGTTTCGGGATGATTCAAGTGCATTACATTTATTATATGCTTTATTTCTATTATTACTACATTGTAATATATAATGAAATGATTATACAACTCCCCATAGGCTGGGGACTCATGCTCTAGAGCACACCATTCTGGGTTATATGATTCTAGCCTTTCATTGTCACTGAGCTACTTTACAACTCTGCATTTGCAAAATAATTTGTGTCCATAGACATGAAAATTCTGTCTAGTAGAGGTTCAAATGACTTCCTTCCCCCACTGTGGAAGAAACCAGTTTTATCCTTATTTGCATATTAATTTCACTGTTCCTGATCTATAAATGTGTCTGGTTTTTGGATTTTCCCTTCAACTGGTTGTAGCATCTTACCAGTTCTCTTACTAATGAGTTAAATCTTTAACATTGTCAGGAAAAGCATTATTCTGACACTTGTTAAAATGGTAAGGAAGACTTTATTCAGAATTATTATGAAGGCTATCACAATAGGGGAAAGAGGTCAGGTTCAACTCTGAATACAGCAAAGACAGCTGGGGATTTATAGCCAATAAGTAGAGTGAGGGAAGATCAATGAATGAAAAATTACTAAGAGGAGACATCAAGGGGAGAAGGATTCTTGCTAAATCTGCTTAAGAGGATTCTTGCTGAAGGCAAGCCAGGGTGATCAGATGTCAAGCATGGGAGGATTCTCACTAAATTGACCTAGTAAGATTCTTGCTAAAAGAAGAGACATTTTTCTTTCCTTTGAACAATAGAAGTTCATTTCTCATTTGGTTGCCTTTTGTTCATTAAGGACCAGCTGGATCATGTTAGATTTGGTATTTTGGCATCCACTCGAGAAGATTTCTGGATGTTGGGCTTGAAGCATCCTGAGTGGCCCACACTGCAGCAGCTCCAGGCATGAAGTTTGCCCATTGTTCAGCTTCAGCTTTGAGGACTTCTTTAGATCTCAAGGGGGGAAAGTCAGCTATAGACAACCTAGAGTCCCAATAAGGATCTTGGCAATCAGGTTTTAACTCTCAGTGGTGCTAAGTCAGGAGGGTGGGAGAAAAATTGGAAATGTTAATTTTGAGAGTAGTGGCCAGATATTGGAGGAAACTAGAAGAATTGAGAATTTAGTAAGGACCGACAAAATGTGTAAGATGGCAGGAGCCAGTCCAATTTACAGGTATATGGCAAGGCCTCAAAAGCAATGACCAGGACTAGAATCTGGTAACCTACAAAGGTGTAATATAGTTTTCCATTTAAACATAAAATTTCTCTCCATAGTCACCTCTTTTTTTGATCAAAGATAACCAAATAGGGTTATTCTTATTTACAAAAGAAGTCTGGTCTCCTTAGACTTGGCCTTATTATTTATATAAGTACAGCAAGAATGATAATTGACTACACAGACCTGTTAATGTTTGCTTTGCTAGAACTTCTCATAAGGAATCTCAGATTAGACTTTTAAAAGCCTCCTTAGGCTGGGAAACCAAGCTAAGAACTTGCCCCAGACTTCACCTGCAGTACCTATAGATTTGGGTGAATTCCTTTCTTCTCAAGGCCCCTAAAATGCCCTGAGGTTCCTGGGCTTGCCAGGAAGTGACATTACTTGCTCACCATAAAACTGGGAAACCTGTAAGCCAGGTATAAGGCTTGTTTTTCCAAGGGGACTTTGTAAGCATTGGCTCCATAAAGTCAACCTTAGTTCCTTAAAATTGTTTGGTCATATCTGATTCTACTCATCATTCTCAAACATGACATTCCAGTCAAAGCTTTGATAATATAACTAATTTTTCCAATTATGTCCTGTTACAAGGAGGACACTTTCTTATTGAACCCATACTAATAATATATTGTCATGGAAATAAGAATACTTAATAAGAGTTTCCAAATTCTGGAGAGATTAGGCAGGGAGAAAGGATAAATATTTCATTTCTGTTTACAAAAGTATAATCTAATAAATTGTTATGAGTTATAGATATCTTAACAGAAAAGGGAAAGAGTGTCCCTATGTTCAGAAAATAGAATGTTAAAGAACCAGCAATATTCCAAATAAAAGTCATAAAAAATCATAACCATTCTTTGTCAGTTTATTTAGTCCCATGTAATTAATTCTCACTTTGCTTGATTTTGGATTAGCAGTTTTATGAACCCATCAGCTTCTCTGCTAGGGTTCTAGAACTCCTTACTCAGTCCGGTGGTATGCTTTTCAAAGTTATTTAAGCAATGCCATCAGAATTCTATATCCCAGAGTACCTGTGATAATTTTTTTCCACAGGTCTGTGAGACAGTCGCTTTTTATTAAAGATGAGGCACTTTGGCCGGTAGCTGATTGCAAGTACTTTCAGAGAAGAATAAAAATAAAATAGAAACTATTTGCAGATGAAAAAAGAATTAAAATGGCAGTGGTTAACAATCTGATAAGAGTTCATTTGATAAGGAAATTTGGTTATTTCTGTGGTATACTACATTTAAAAATAAGAACCAGAATCATGAATGATAACTTCATACCAGGACATACCATGGACAGCAAGGATATTGCCAAATTTCTAGGAAGTTTATACAATTTATGGAGTACTTATAGTAATAATATTTACTCATACAATTGTTATCCAGGGAAGATTAGGCATCTCTTCTTAATTGACAATGCTTCTTATCCAACTCAACATATTAAATAAATCTAATTAAGATTTTTCTTCTTACAAAGCAAAAGAACAAATCCTTTGAGATTTTTCAGGTGGTTTTTGGGAAGTCTCAAAGATTTCATTTAAAATTTGATTTGGAGAATGCAAAGTCTTTAAAAATGTGAAAAGATTTAAACACTTGACTAAATAAGATTCTATGTCACCATGAAACAATATTTACCTACCCATTTAACCAAAGTAACATTAAAGATTTCCAAAATAATTATAGGAGGTAACATGATTGTAGAAAAGCCTTGGCTCTTTTAAAAAGTGAAAAAAAACCCTCAGTTCTCTTAATTAAGACCATGATAAATGTTAAGTACAGAATCTTTTTTACCTAGAAGGGTTACTTAAAAGGTAAAGAAAAACCTCTTACAATCTCTTATGAAGAGCAGACCAATAATTAAAGAGTACTTTTTCATTTTTAACAGAGAGAAAATCGAATTCTAATTTTGTATCAGTATAATTTTAATGTTAAAGTTCATTTTTTAAAAAACCTTATAAATAAATCCATCCAGTCTTAGCCAGCCTTGACCACACAAGATAAGATTTCTTTTCCAAGATTCCTTTTCTGAAAATGTTCTACAACTTTTTTAACCACTTTATTGAGGTATGATTGATATGCAAAAAGCTGTATATATTTAATGTATACAATGTGGTGTGTTTGGAGATAAGCATATACCCATGAAACCATCACCACAGTCAATATCATAAAAATATCCATCATCTCCAAAAGTTTCCTGCCACTGTCTTTATTATCTTTCACATGTGATAAGAATATGACACAAGATCTACCCTCTTAGAAAATTTTTAAGTGTACAATAGAGTATTGTCAACTATAAGCACTATGCTGTACAGTAGACCTCTAGGATTTATTCACCTTGTATAACTGAAACTTTGTACTCTTTGACCGGTACCTTGTCATTTCCTACTCCACCAAGCCCCTGGTAACCACCATGCTACTCTCTGCTTCTGTGAGTTCGGATAGTATAGATATTTTAACAATATGAGTTCTTCCAATGCATGGACACAGAATATCTTTTCATTTACTTGTGTCTGCTTTAATTTCTTTCATCAGTGTCTTATAGTTTTCAGTGTATATTTTATTATTTTTGATAATATTGTAAATAGGATTGGTTTCTTAATTTCCTTTATGGATAGTTGATTGTTAGTATATAGAAATGCAACTTATTTTTGTGTGTTGATTTTGTATCGTGCAACTCTACTGAATTTGTTTATTAAGTTCTAACAGGTATGTATATGTGTGTGTGTGTGTGTGTGTGTGTGTGTGTGTGTAGTCTTTAGGGTTTTCTATATATAAGATCATGTATGCATGTTTCTATGTATAAGATCATGTTGTATGCAAACAGAGGTAATTTTACTTCTTTCTTTCCAATTTGGATACCTTTTGTTTCTTTTTCCTGCCCAATTGATCTAGCTAGGACTTCTAGTACTATGCTGAACAGAAGTGGTAAAAGTGTACATCCTTGCTTTCTTCCAGATCTTAGAGGAAAAGTTTTGAGTTTTTCACCATTGAGTATGATGTTAGCTGTGGGATTTTCATATATGGCCTTTATTGTGTTAGATAAGTTCCTACTATACCTAATTTGTTGAGAGTTTTTAATCATAAAAGGGTGTTAAATTTTGCCAGATGCTTTTTCTGCATCCATTGAAATGATCGTGTTACTTTTATCCTTCATTCTGTTAATGTGATGTACCACATTGATTGATTTGCCAAAGTCCATGGGCTAGCCAGCTTCAGGGGTCTGTGAGTGGGCTGACTGGTGGGGTCCACAGGCCACAGGCAGGTCTGCAAGCCAGTTGTTGAGATCCACCTGTCAGTTGTTGTGAGCACCTGCCCTTTTACTTTGTTCTTGGCTGTCCTCAGGCAATCTAGTCATGCTGATTCCCTCAGCATGCTGGGTGAAGAGAGAGAAAAGCAGTCCTCTCAGGCAGCACCCTCAAGGATTGGTGAAGGTGGATGCTCACTCCAGCCTCTCATTTCTGCTTGGGAAAAGTCATAGGCTGAGGGGGGCTCTCTTGGCCCTGAGCCGCGTCAGCTTGGGGGAGGAGTGATGTAGGTAAAGTGACATCATTCTTCTTACCCTTTTCAGTGTGGTTGTTCTCTGATTTTATGCTCCACTAGGGTGTTGGATCCTGTCAATTGGACTCTGGAGCTCTCATAAAAGTATTTTGTTCTGTGGATGATTGTTGAATTGGTGTTTCTGTGACAGTACAAGGCATGGGACCTCCTATTCCTCCATCTTGCTGACATCACTCTCTTTCTACAACTTTTTTATTCATTCCATTTTGTCCTACATTTTCCTCTTTCTACTTTAGGACAAAATTACTCTTTTCCCCTTACCAAAAATATATCCCACATACCTTGTACATGTTGCATACCATTTCTCTTTGTCCTGATTATTAAACTTTTATTCTATTTACATAAACTTAATGTACCTGGTCTTAAAAATTATGATTGGATTGTTCATGAAAATTTCATAAGACATCGAACAAAGCTAGCCATCATATCAGGTTATTTCCCTGGGAATTATTTTTATAGCATATACACATTAGACAAGTATCAAAAAGCAAAAACCTAAAAAAATACATGGTTTTTTGGTTTTACTTCTGTGTTTGATATACATGAAGTAATGAATATCAAGCAATTTATTTTTAATGCATCTTTACTTGTATATTTTTTAGTTTGAATTTATAATTTTTATAATCTTAAACATCTAGTAGATGTACTATTACCTCATTTGGCTAGTAAGTTCAAGTAGAATAAAAATGTATATTCATATAATACTTAATGTTGCTAACCCAGAAGACATATCTGTATTTACTAAACCAATAATACCACATTAGTCTTATTTGCCAAAGATTTACCTAAACTATGTAACTAACTATGGGTTAGTTTCTATATTTCTTGGAGTTTTAGGAAATTTAATTTATATACTTGCTTATTTATATTTAAGCTAATTTGAATAGCCCTTCTTCACAGAATTTCGTGAATTAATTTGGTAATACCATCTGGAGGTAGAAAATTATCACATATACATAACATATTTACATACATATATGAACATACAAACAGACATAAATAGATACCTTACAGCTTCCAATTCTAAAATTTTAACCATGAGTCAGGAAAACACAGTAATATAAAACTCACTGATTTATATGAAATAGTTGGCTCATGTCTTTGCTCCACTTCATATTTTTATCTGAATTGTGTTTCTGGCAGATGGAAAAAGTTAAGGTTACCTGCTCAATATGAGGCTAATGCTTTTTGCCAATATTTACAGAGAAGAATTTTAAGATTTTCTTTTGCCCTGATATGTAATATTACAGAGGCTGCAGACTAAATTTTGGGTGGGGAATCTTTTGGAAATACTAAGTGGCTGTCTGGGTATTTCCAAAGTCTATCTGAGTGGGTAAAATATCTACTCTGTTTCCAATTAGCTCCTTTTTTCTTTTTAGCCTCAGGTAGTTGCCATTGGGGATCCCAGAGTCCTTTGAGACTCCCCCTATGAAGGGGCAGGAGGCCTAATGTTCAAGAAACAATAAGGAGTTGAGGGGCTGCAGTGGGAATGGAAAAGTCTGGCAAGGAAGTGAACAGAGTGAAGGAAGAGATAAGGGTTTGAAGTGAAAGGACTCAAGGGAAGTGAATGGAAGATCTAAGCTGGTAAAAGGAGGAAAGAGAAGCAGAGGTGATGGGAATGGGAAGATCTTAGAGGAGCTAGTTTAGGGAAGCCACTGAAGTTCCCAATTATCTTTAGTAATATCATACCAACGAGAAAGAAAGTGGACAGAATTAACACTATACTGGTGTAACTTATAGTCAGCAGAGACTAGAGAAGAGGGTTTTCAGTCAACTGAGAAGTTCCTACAGGAGAACCAGGATCAAATAGAAAGAATACAAAGACCTCACAAAGAGCCAGGAAAAAATTTCCGGTGCAGGAATCAGAATAAATTCCCACTTGAAACAAAGAGCTAGGAAGAAGGACTTGCAGTCTGCAGAGTCAGGGAGTGAATCCCCACTCAAAACAAGGAGCCAGGAAGAACTTCCAGCTGAAGAGGTACCTTTCAAATAACAGCCTGAGATTCTATCCTAGCCTCAGAGAGTATATTCAGAACCTTAAGAATAAAAATTTGTCCTTACCATGCCTCAATGGACTGTCACCCAGAGCATTAGCTCAGGTGTTGGACCTACCAGTGAATCTCCAATCAGTCTCGACTTGGGTTCCTGGTGAGAGGCCCAGGGATTCAATGATGAATCTGATCCTATTGGAATCATGGCCACCATAACTGTTAAAGAAAAATTATTCTTGTACTTTCTTAAATGGCAAGGAAGACTTTAGAGGAGCAAGGTCAAACTCAACTCTCAATATAGCAAAGACAGCTGGGGATTTATAGCCAATAAGTAGAGTGAGGGAGAATCAATGGATAAAAAATTACGAAGAGGACACATCAAGGGTAGGGGAATTCTTGCTAAGCCTACTTAATAGGATTCTTGCTGAAAGCAGGCCATGGTATTCAGGTATCAAAGGTGGGGGGTGAGGAATTTGAACAGATATCAAGGGTAGTCAGATATCAAGGGAGGAGGGATTCTCATTGAACTGACTTAGCAGAATTCTTGCTAAAACTGGGTTAGCCAGGTTGAAGACAAGGCCCAATAATGAGGCCTAGTCAAAAAGAAGGTTCAGAGGAGCATGTCTAAAGTTTGGTCAAACAGACAGTCTTTATCAACGGGTGTTCACTTTACATCTGTATGAATGTTATGATTATACGTTCTTTGAAAATTATCCTTTAAAACAACCAGTGCTTTTGAAGGAATTAGCTTAGCACCTGGCACATTGCAAGCACTCAACAAAGTCGTCATTATTACTGCTGCTGCTGTTGTTATGTTTATATGAATCAGGGTTCCAACAAGAAACAGAGCTCAGCCCAGATGGTTCAAATGAAGAGACTCGAGTGAAGGGATTACTTTGCAGGCAGGTTAAGGGAACCACCAAAGGATGTTAAAGCATGAAGAACCATTACCTCCCCTGTGCTGAAGGAGATGGGAAGGAAATAGTGTCACTGGATCCCAGTGAAAGCTTGGGCAATGGTTAAGGGGCCACCTATCAGATTCTGTTGTCATGGAGGGACCCAGCTCTTGCCAGAGCTGGAGTGCTGAAACAGGGAGGAACCAGGGAAGAAATATCCTAAACTTTCTCTCTTCTTGCCTTCTGGTCACCTGTTGGGCCCTAGCATTGGCTGAATCCAATCAGGAGTCAGCTGGCAGGGGAGCCTGGGTAATGCAGTCTGACACTCCTGGCACAGAGCACGGCAAAGAAGGGTGGAGAATGCATCTTGGGGGGACCTGTTGAAGAATAATCAGCACAATTATTACTACCATAATTTTATAATGCTCAAAACCCATAGAATGCACAACACCAAGAGTAAACTGTAATGGAAACTGTGGTCTTTGGGTGATAATGGTGTGTCAATGTAGGTTTATCAATTGTAACAAGAGTACCACTCCGGTGGGGGATGTTGGTAATGAAGGGAGCTGTGCATGTGAGGGGCCAGTGGTTCTGTGGGAACTCTCTGTACTTTCCACTCAATTTTGCTGTGAACCTAAAATTGCTCTAAAAAATAAAATCTATTAAAAATTTTAATGTACTTTTATAATACTTCACATTTTCTAAAACTTTAGCATAACACTTGTGAGGAAGTAGGGCAATTATATTAATAGTATACCCACATTACAGATAAGGAAAACACAGCTTCAAGTATTTGAAGTTCAGCTAACAAGTGGGAGAACCTTGTAAGTTTAATGTTTATAGAACAGAGGTCAGACTTTGGTGGGATAAAGAGAAGCCAAGGAAGAAAGCAAAGGGAAACAAGAATGGATCTTACTTCTTGCCAGCAAAGTATATCCAAGTTTGAGGGTATGCGTGTGCATGTGTATGCATGTGTGTGTCTGGGGGAGACAGCCTCATTTGCTCATTCTCTATAACCTCCCTGAATTCTTGTGTGTTGAGGTGGTTGTACCTTGAGAGATTCTTCTTATATTTTAACCTTTCCCCTTCCACACACCTGCCTCAACTGGTGTTCTGAGGACATAGTGGTCCACAGGGATGCTAGATGCAGGGTATGTCCAAAGCTGAAGGGTTAAGATAGAGGGCTATCAGTGTACCAACTTCTCAACCTCCCTTGAAATCTATTCCATCTGCCTGAAAAATGTCTCTCACCTGTTCCTCTGGCTGATTAATGTCCTTCTTAAGGGCCTTAATTTAAAGGTTACTGTTGCCAGAGATACCTTTTCTGACCCTCCATATAAATTAGGCTTCTTCCATTATTCTTTTCCCTATGCCTTGTTTTTTTCTTCAGACAGTGTATCACAATGTGTTATTATATAGATATCTATATAGATTATATAGATATAGTTTATTGCTTAGTTCCTCTCTATAGACTATAAAGTTTATGAGAACTAGCAAACATCATTTTCCATCAATAACCCAGTGTTCGGCACAGGCCCTGATGTGGAGATAATAATCAATAAATATATGCTGAATAAATGAATGCATGCATAAATTAATTAAGTAAATTAACTGAATGAAACTAATCATCTCACATAGCAGCCTTCCCTACCTCCAACCAAAGACTATATCCATATCAAGATACCAGAGAGATAGTATGGATTTTGCAATCATAGAATCTTACAGGACTTACTTATGGTCTTGGACTTGTATTCTGAGTGAGATGGGAAGAAGCCACCAGAGGGTTTGAGGCAACCTTTTTTTCCACCCTGTACTTCACATAGCACCCCTTCCCATTCTTAGTGACTCACAGTAGACACTCAAATTTGTTGAATAAATGTACAAATGAATGAAGATACAGTCTCTAACCCTAAAGATCTTACGAGTGTTGTGACGAGATGCAATTCATATTCATGGAATTATTAGAGAATTTCAGGGATGGAAGGGGGTTTAGACACATGCCAGACTTCAACCAAATATATAGTGAAAGAAACTTGATAATCACCTTTATATATTTTGAATTAGTTTATTGTCTGCCTTTTCTCCACTATTTCAGTTAGAAACAGATTCAAATAAGAGCCCAGCCCAAGTCTACAACTGATTCGGATCCCCGGGGGCCTAGCACAGAGCCTGACATCATAAGGGTATGCCAGAAATACTCTTCTGGTTCTCATGCTATCTCAGCATGTTGGATTAATTTTTAATGCAGTGTATTTCACATGCCAGCCCTCTAGCTAGACCCTGGGTAAACCACCCCCGCCCCCAGAGGAACTACCAAATGTGGTTTTCATCATCTTGCACAGCCAAGAGACAAATTTGGGGATTTGGCCTTTCCCTTGTTTGTCCTTAGTCTCCGGTCCTCCTTGGTGATGGGGGTGGAATCAATGGTTACTGGTCTGGAATCATTGGCTTTTCTGTACAAAGACTAGGGGAATGCTTTGTGGTTGTGAAAAAAGAACTGAACTTGGTTTTAGTTTCAGTTCATTATCTGTGTGTCTGTAGACCCGTTATTTCACCTCTCTGAGATCCAGTTTTTCTCACTCATAAAATTAGGGAGTGGAGAATGGATAAGAGAATTCTAAAGATCCATTCCTGCTCTTCTAGGATTCTAATCCCTGATGTGACATGAGAAAATGATTCCTTAAATGGCCACAATCCATCTTCTAGCTTCCAGAATACTCCTAAACCATATATTTGCTGAATATCTGGACCATTTCCAGAGATTTCACACTTTGCTCATCTTGAAGTCTCTCTTATTTCTGAAATACCAGACCCTGATCAGTTTACTAACTGGAGCTTAGTTTTATTTTTTTAGCACTGGATTTCTGACATCTGGAACAACTTCCTGTCAGATCCCAGAAGATTCTCTCCCAGGGTGTCTTTGACAGCGGCAAACAATTTACACCCACCCAGAACCCATCATGTTTAAGATGTCTTGTGGCATCTTATTGCAATTAGGAGAAAATGAAACCAGGAGCTCAGTCTAATGAAAATTGAGGTTGGAAACTAGTATTAAAATAGAAGTCATTAATGCAGACAAAATGTAGCTGAAAGTGCCAATTCATGTGAGGTAGTGTGTTTGGGAGGGCTAGGAGAGAGTGCCAAGTAATTATGTCTGCAGTTCTGTGGGTCAGGACAAACTCAAGAACATCATGAAGCATCTACTTGTTGGTTAATGTTCCAGAGATCCTGATGAGCCGATGAAACAAGAGAAGCCATTCAAAGGCTCCTGGGACAGTGCCTTTAAACATTATCACCTTATAGGGCTAGTAATTGGCTATTTTAGGTTGGGTTCACCCAGATTCAGACCCTGAGAAAAGGATGGGAGTGCAGTAGTTTATTAAGGAGATGATCCCAATAAGTACTTGCAGGAGAATGGGGAAGTGAGACAAGGAAGGGAAGGAAAGGAAGCCAACCAAGGGAGTATTATTGTGCAGGGTACCACCGTGAGTGGCTGAGATTCAATCCTGCTGAGGAACTCTGAGAATTTGTATAGAACAGGCCTTAGAGTGCGCCACCTGAGGGTCATGGAAACTGGGGTATTTATCCTCCAACTTCTATCTGTTGTTGCATGAGAGTTGCTTCCATAGGCATTGCTGACCTCCCCTCCTGCAGGCTGATGGAGAATCCTAAGGGGAAGAGCTGTAAGTGCTTGAGGTAGGATGCCCTCGGCACATCCTAGACTGGTAAGCGCTGAGGGGATGTGGGTGGGGCCCTGGCAGCATCTTGACCACAGTTCACACTGCTGGGTAATCAACTCACAGTGGGTCAGGTGAGGGGGGAAATCATAACATTTTGGAGACAAATGTACCTTGTCAATCTTCAGTCTATCCCTCTCATTTTCTAGATAAGAAAATTAAGGTTTAGAACAGCCCTGTCCAACGGAAATATAATGCAAACCACCTATGTAATTTAAAATTTTCTAGTAGCACATTTAAAAAGTAAAATTAAACAGCTGATATTAATTTTAATAGCATATTTAATTGAACTCAATATGTCCAAATGATTGTACTTTTAACATGTAAGCAACATAAAAATTATTACTGAGATATTTTTGTGTTATTTTGGGAGATACTAAGGCTTTTGAAATTCAGTGTATATTTTCCACGTGCAGCTCATCCCAATTCCAACTGGCCACATTTCAAGGGCTCAACAGCCACCTGTGGCTACTGCCTACTATATTGGATGGCGCAGACATGGAACATTTCCATCATTGCGGAAGTTTTATTGGACAATGCTGGTCTAGTTAGTTTGTATCATCTGCCCCACATCAGAGAGCTTGTAGGTGACAGAGGTAGTTGACAAGTAACCAGAAGAGAACCCAAAACTTTAACTCTTCCAAAAGTAGAAATAGGAGAGGGGTTCTTATGGGGCCTCAAGTTGTTGGTGCCAAGATTAACTTAGCTGGTTGCACATCCTTCCAGACAGGAGAAGATCCAGAGGTCAAACTCAGGTAGATTGCTTGGAGGAAAGGACCAGATATCTCTTGTTCATCACCGTGTCCCCAGCCCAAGTCCTGGCCCATGAGAAGCCCTCAACAGAGCTCTGTTGAATATTAATTAGAAGCATCCTTCAGGTGGCTATCACACATTTTTCAGTAGGTGGGAGCTGTGGAACAGCTGTGAAGTAGTCATAGGTATCACCACCATTTTAAAGGTCACCTGAATGAGGAAGTCATTAGTAAACTGGTAAAGGGACAGTTGGGCCGAGGAACCTAAAGAGGAATAAAGTATCTTCCCACTCATCAATGTTTTCTTATCAGACCACTTAACATGCCATCCTACAGAGAGAGAAACAGAGGTACAGAGCAGGGAAGAGAATTTTCCAGCAAGACCATTGTGTCTTTCTGGAGTGAACTGCTTTGACAATGGGCCCAACATCCACATTTAACAAGAGGCAATTTGCTCAGGGTTTTATTCCCACCATAAATCTTATCATTTTCTGCCTCTTAGACTGCCTGTCTTCTCTTCTCTGCATTATACTGACAGCTCCCTTTCCGAACAGCAGTGGTAATAAATGATGTGCTCTCAGTGTAGAAGTTAAGGTTTCAAGGTGAAGCCTTTGGAAGTGATTTCTCTGTAATTTCATTTATGGCTATGCCATATTTCATGGTGCAACTTACTAACTCTGTGGGTGGCTTTGTGTGTGTTCCAGGGAAAGGGAAAGTGAGTGAGATGCATCCCCACCCTCCAACTCTCACACACCCCTCCCATTTGAATTTGGAAGTTAAAGTACCTCTTGGGTTTTTAAAGGGAGATTTTAGCCTCTCCTGGTATTCATGCTTGCCATCCAGCCAGCCATAAGAGGTGTTGGAGATGTCACTGCTCCAGGAGGCATCCCCTGATCTCTTCAGTCCACCATAAGGCCCCTTCCCTAGAACTTCTGCAGCACTGACTGTCGAGTGAGGGCTGTCTTCTGTCCACAATTAGATAGCCATTTCTCTTGGAGTGGCAATTATGGATGAATGTTGCTTTCCTGATGTCTTGCCCACTCTGTACATGTAGCCCAACCCCACCAGAGCGCTGGTAATTGATTAATAGACTTAATAAATGATTGGCAACCTCCATTTTGGGGATTCTAAAGTCATCCAATTAGTATGGCCTCTCTAGGGGGGCAAACAATGCAAGATAATTAGTCCATATCCTTCAAGAAGGGGCCAAGAGTCCTACAGTCAAGGAGGAAGAAATTCAATATGTTTGTTTGTTTGAGGCCTAGATCAGTTTCAAGTTCTGTCTGAAGTCAAGGCATAACCTGACTTTGCACACAGACTTCCCCAACAAACACACACACACACACGCATACACACACATGTGTGTGAGAGATCTTATAGGACTCCTTGAGGACATAGTCAATATATTTTTTATTGGGTACATAGTAGATGTTCAATAAATATTTGTTAAATAAAATCAATAAAGGTAGCCACCATGACTTTGTTTATCCTCGTCAGGCTGCATGACAAAGTGAGAAAAGTATGAGAAACTGATCTGGGCCCAAATCCTGCCTCCACCTCAAGCTCTCTGAATGGGCTTGGGTAAAAGCCTTAACCTCTGAGAGTTTTGGGTTCCTCATCTATAAAATAGGAATGATAATACCCACTGCTAGAGTTGTTTTGATGATTACTTAAGATGTTGCCCATAAACATCTTGGGCACCTAACAAGTATGGGGGAAACAATTTCTGTTGGAGAATTTAAGATCCAAGTACAAAGGAGTTTTTAGTGTCTTTGGACAAGCTGGGGATCATAAACTAAACCCCACCACTGGAGATGTCGAAGTTTCCCTTCTAAATTAGCCACCGTATAGCAGTTTGGTCAGAGTTCTGGCTTCAGCTTTCATTTTTCACTTTTTCTGGTCTCACAAATGTTGTTGCCTGTGTTCTTGGCTCTGTGAGATGAGCTAAGGTTTATGCTTAGAGACACGTGGCAGCAGCAGCAGCTCTTAGCAAATGCGACTGAATAGTCCATAAATGGTCCTTGTTTGGTGGCAAAATGCTTGGCTCCCTCTCCCTAAAAAGGAAATAATACAGAAAATGTGCATTACAGCCCCTTGCCACCAAAAACACCATTTCCTGGCTTTCAGAACCACTTGCTGACAGAACAGACCGTTAGAGAGCAGAGATGCAAAGCCTGTTGATTCACACTTGGGGCTTTTCTGACCATTTCACAGGCCCGTACTTTTCACCAGCAGGAGCTCTGTTTGTGAGCATACACCATCTGGCCCCAGAGCTGCTGGAATTAAATAAAGGGAATACATTTGAATAGAGCCTTGACCCGGGGTTTTTAAACATGCCTCCTATGGCTCCCTTTGGAATTTTAGACTTAATGACTTCTCCGTTCCTTCCCCTCAATTCATTCCAAACATATCACACCTTTTTAAAAGAGCTAGTGTATCCATTCATTGATTCACTCACTCACTCGTTCATTCAGTGAGTAAAGTATATATTGGGCACTTCACAAATGCCAATACTTCAGATAAAGTAGTGTAAAAGTCAGATGTGGTCCCTATCCTCCCAGAAATCACAGCTGAGCAGAAAAGACAGACATTAAACATTTACAATCAATCGTGAGGAAGGTTATGTTTGAGACAGCACAGTGTGCTGTGGGTAAGATGAACATGTAATTTACCATCCAAACCTGGGTGCTTTTGAGAGTAAAAGGATATGCTGCTGATAACTATTCCAGAACAACAGGTTTAACCAGAATTGTCCTCGGCCAGCCAGGAAATACAGTTCCTTTAGGTTTGGCCATTTAGCAAGCAAGACCTAACTCAATTATAGGTCTGTTTCCACTCCTCTCCCTTTGTTAGTCTGTTCCTACCTTCCCCATCTCCTCCTGCTTTTTCTCCTGTATGGGGCAGCAGCATCAGGTGGCATGAGTGATGGAGCCCGTTGACGTCAGTGCTTTAAATCCAGTGCTTAGCAATGTTGCCAGGCTTTGGTCTGTCATCTTTCCTCCTACTCCAGGTTACCTTGAGAAGAACCTTCACCACATTGAGGCTCTAAATCTTGACTCCTGTCTTTGATTTCAGCTCCCTTCCCATATTTGAAGAATGTTGCTGGACCTCTGCCCAGGGCTGGACTGTGATTTTATACTCTTTAGCAACACGAGGAGCAGGCTGGCTTTGGTGTTCTGGGAGCTCCTTCTTTGAGGATGATGGGCTTCCAAAAGCCCAAATCTCAGTCTGGTGTGGCAGTCACCTAGAGGGCTCCACAAAGGTATAAATACCTCAATGACAACCCATCATCTTGTTCCACCTATAAGTCTGAGCTGTCGAAGATTTATCTTTTCATTTATCAAGGGTGGGCCTGAAAATCTGTCTGGTTAATATGGCAGCCTTGCAGCATGTGGTAGATGCTGGGGAGGCTTCAACCCACAGCCCCTAGGCCCACTTCTGAGTTCACCTGCAGCCACAGTGGATAATTCCCAGAAGGTTGCAGTTTCTCACTTTAAACACCTACAAACTCTCTGCCTAAAGCTCTTGCCAGCCCCTCCAGGTGCTTGCTCGACCTACACAGAGCAACCCTCAACCAGCAAAGGACAGGAGTAAATAGATGTGGTATCCAGTCGCCAAGATGACCCAAATTATCCCTGTCTCCTGGAATTCATGCCCTTGTGCAGTCCTCTTCCACACTGAATAGGGCTGACGTTTGCAACAAATATAACATAGCAGAAATAATGGTATGTGACTTTTAAGTCTAGATCACAAAAGGCCTTGCTGCTTCCACCTTGCTGTCTTTTGGATCACTTGTTCTGGGGGCAGCCAGCTGCCATATTGTGAGGACACTCTAGTAGCCTTACAGACAGAGCCATGTTGTAAGGAACTGAGGTCTTCTGCAACAGCTAGCACTGAGTTGTCAGCCAGGTGAGTGTGCCATCTTGGAAGCAGATCCTCCAGCCCCAGTCAAGCCTTCAGATAACTGCAGCCCCAGCTGACATCTTTACTGCAACCTTAAAGGGAGACCCCCAAGGCAGAACCACCCAGCTAAGCCAACCTCAAATTCCTGACCCTTAGAACAGTGAGAGATAATAAATGTGAATTGTTGCTTTAAACTGCTAAGTTTAGAGTGATTTGTTATACAGTGTTAGAGAACTAACATAATGGTTAAATAGTTTAGCTTCCCTAGAAGCACATTCCACATGGTTCCTCAGGCAATCCTCAGTGGGGCTGTGCCCCAGTTATCCACAGCAGTAACTTCTCACTGTGTGGTTTTAATTTTTGTATTTTCTCCCTTCTGTGTCTCATTTTCCCCACTTCCTCACTTCTGTTTCATGTGATTATCTCCTGCATAAACTACCTGCCCCCAAGTCTTTTCCTTGGCATTTGTTTTCAGGGAACCCAAACCAAAATAGGTCACCTTGTTCATATTCATGGATCAACTTTTCAAAAGAGTAGCTTTTGTAAATATTTTTATGTCTTTAACAAACTCATATCCTAAGTATTGTCTTTATCAAAAAAAATCTCTATATTGTATGGTTCCATTTATATGAAATTTCTGGAACAGGCAAATCTATAGAGACAGCAAATAGATTAGTGGTTGCCTTGGACTGAGGGTGGGAATAGGGACTGACTTGCAAATGGGCACAAGGGATCTTTGGGTGTGATGGAAATGTCCTAAAACCAGATTGTACTGATGACTGCACAACTCTGTATATTTACTAAATGCTGTTGGATTGTGCACTTTAAACACATGACTTTGTAGTATATAAATTATGCCTTGATAAAGCTGTTTGAAAAAAAGAAAACTGATTTTTATAGCTGAAACATGTATGAAAACATGTAGGTATTGCCTTCCTTCAGATTGGCCAGGTCTCTGCCTGGCTGGGCTTTAAGTTCAGGAGCTTGGGGCAGGAAAGGAATGGGAGAGAAGAGGAGACTAATCACTCCTGTGCTGCACGTTTATTTTTGGAGCTTGGAATTCCTATAGAGTGTCTGAGTAAAGGTCTTACCTGACTGATTTCAGAGCATGTTGGGAACATTTCTTATAGCTATGAGGGAAGATGTAAGAGACACACATATAGATATACACACACACATACATGTATATACACTGGATGCTTGGTTGTATCAGTTAGCGTTTGCTATTAATATATAACAAACCAGCCCAAAACTTAATGGCTTAAAATAACCACCAACTATTTAGATCATAATTCTGAGGTTTGTCAAGATAGTTCTTTTGGTCTGGGTTGAGATTTCTCATTTGCCTGCAGTCAGCTAATGAGTTATCTAGAGGCTGGTGATCTAGGATGGCGTCACTCATGTGTCCAGCATTGGCAAGCGATTGTGTTGGGTAATAAAGGAAGATACGCGTTTCTTGTCTTCCAGCAGGCTAGCTTTGGCCTCAGGGTCCCAGGAGCCACAAGGGAGCAAGCCCCAAGGCACAAACACATAGCAAGCCTCTGCTTGCTTCATGTTTGCTGATATCTCACTGGCCAAAGCAGGTCATGTGACCAGCCTAGACTCAATGGGTAGAGAAATAGATTCCAAATCTTTTCTTTATTGTTGTTGTTTTAAACTTTGTTTAAATTTCAGAATATTACAGGAGTACAAATGCTTTGGTTACATAAATTGCCTTTGCACCGCCCAGGCTACAAGCATGCCCATCCCCCAGACAGCACGAACAGCACCCATTGGGTTTGAATTTACCCATCCATTCCTCCCCCTCCCACCTGCCCAACGCCCAGTGAATGTTACTTCCATATAGATTCCAACTCTTGATGGGAAGATCTACGATGCTGCAGGAAGGGGAGGTACATGGGGGCCATCATTCATATAATCTACCACACCTGTTTGCTTTTGTTTTTTCAATGCTCTTCTCATAAGATCTGTGGGTTGTCATTCTTTTTCTCACTTGCTGGAAAATGTGTTTTGTTCAACAGCTGTTCTAGTAGCTAGAGAATATAATTTATTTTGAGATGAACCATTTGCCCTGAGATTAATTAAACTCTAGCTATTTCTCTTGAAGAGAAAAATTCTCTGTTGCACTAATCAGCTATGACTGCCATGTTGCTGTCCCCATAGACTAGTTACAAGCCAAATATAGGATGACATTCCAGGAGACCTGTTGACAGTGTGGACTTGGCTCACAGGTCATGGTGGGCATGAAGTAAACAAAAATGGCAGAGCCAAAGTCATGAAAGAGGAGGGGGCAGAGGGAGAGAAAGCAAGAGGAGAGGAAGTGCTCAGTTAATAAAATTGGCATTGGTGTCACCATGGAGGAACACCCAAGCACATACCACTCAACACCTCGGGAGGAATTTATAGCCTGGAGACCTTAGCTGCATCTTTTTAAGGGTGACTCTACTATATATGGGATGAAGTTTAACTAATCACAGTGGAGGGAGAATGCTCTTTATTCAATTACATACTGTCATAGCCAGTCAACACTATTAGGGTCTGCAAGAGAAGAGGGAAGAAAAAAGATTGTTGCATAATGGAGGTGGGTAGAAAAGGGCACATCTGGCTCGGGAAGATTTTCCAGGAAAGGAGAGAGACTTGAGTCTTCAGTTTCAGCTCCTCACTGTGAGACAAACAGGCAGGGGAAGGAACAGTACTCTTCAGCTCACTTCCCTTCTGCTTTACCCTGTTTCTGAAGCACATTCAGCTGTAGCCTAACTTGATATCAGGTAAGGGTTCAAGAACTATAAATAATCCTCTTGCCCAAAGACCACCAGACCATGGTGTGAGTGCACACACACAGGGCAGATGCAGAACAGGTTAGAGCAGAAAAAAAATTTCAATGAGGCCTGAAGAATATTGTTCTTCCCTCAAAGCATGGATGGAATTGTCCCCCAAGCAGCTCCTTAGAGGATTTGAGAGCTTGCTCTTTGGGGTGAAGACTGCCAGTTGTCCATTACAATCCATTCTCCCCTTCTTCCTGGGCACACAGCTTGACTACATTTCCCAGTCTCCCTTGAGATTAGCCTTGGTCATATGGTTGAATTCTAGCCAATGGAATGTAAGAGAAAGTGATGTATGCCACTTCCAGAACTAAAATTTAAGACAGTAGGCATGTCTCCTCCATGTTATATTTCTCCCTCCCACCACCTGGAACCCATACCAATCTAGCTTCAACTATACAGAAAACAACAATACTCTAGAGCCGCAGTTCCCAACCTTTTGGGCGCCAGGGACTGGTTTCATGGAAGACAATTTCTCCACGGACCAGGGGTGGGGGTGGTTTCAGGATGATTCAATCACATTACATTTATTGTGCACTTTATTTCTATTATTATTACATTGTCACTTGTCACTCACTGATAGGGTTTTGATATGAGTCTGCAAGCAATTGATTTATTATGGTCTCTGTTCAGTCAAACCTCTCTGCTAATGATAATCTGTATTTGCAGCCACTCCCCAGCACTAGCATCACCACCTCAGCTCCACCTCAGATCATCAGGCATTAGATTCTCACAAGGAGTGCACAACCTAGATCCCTCACATGCACCTACAGTTTACAGTCATGTCTGCACGCCTATGAGAATCTAATGCCACTGCTGCTCTGACAGGAGGCAGAGCTCAGGCGGTGATGCAAGTGATGGGGAGCAGCTGTAAACACAGATGAAGCTTCACTTGCTCACCTGCCACTCACCTCCTGCTCTGCAGCCAGTTCCTAATAGGCTACAGACCAGTACTAGTCTGCAGCCTGGAGATTGGGGACCACAGCTCTACAGAATGGCAAAGCCACACAATAGAAGGACTTTGGATTTCTGATTGACTGTGAAGCAGAGTTGCTTCACCAATCTGGACCATACACCTCTGAACTGTTACTTGAAAGACAAACTTCCTGGTTCTATAGGCTACTGTGTTGTTAGATATCTTTGTTACAGCAACTTAGCCTTTTAGTCTAACTAATACTTTCATTCATTCAATCTAAATGTTGTAGGGTCCCTTTGGGAGGGGGTCTTGAGGTCCCTAGAAATATACATCCAACACTGAAAAGACTGTAGAATGCTAGATGTTTTTTTCTGAAATTTTCTTGGTGAAAGAGAGAATTGTTGACATTGTACATGATTCAGCAAAATTGCTTCAAAACATCTTTTTTCTCCCCAAAGTTCACTTCCTGTGGCAACTGTCATTTTCTCTCTGTGTGTTTCTCATTCTTTCTCTTGCTTTTATTCTTCCCTTACACATCCACACACACACACACACACACACACACACACACACCCCTCCTCCTCCTCTTCTATTTGCTATACTTCTGTAGTCTCCTCCTTTTTCTTGTCTGGTCACTCTTGGCTTCCCCTATTTGTATCCCAATGGACCATCCAAGTCACAAGCACAAAACATTATCCTTAACACCCACCCTTATTGGTAGGCAGGAAAATCAGTGAAATAATAACTATTTTAATGTTGTTGAAGTCAGGAGAAATACAAATAATTTAATACTTTTCCCTCTCCCACATAGGGAAACAAATTCTAATTGAATATCTACTATGAATTCATAAGACAGATGTAGAACCATATGGAGGGAACCTTGAAGAGCAACCAATGGGGAAAAAAAACAAATTTCAGAAAATTACTTTGCTAAAAATTATTAATGGAAGAACCAAGACTAGACTCTGGTCTCCTATCACTCATGCCCAACTGGTAGCCTCATGCTTTTCCCTGATCCTACCTCATTCCCTGCTCCGAAACCTACGGACGAATACATGAGGCCCCTCCATAGAATGCTTGCTAAAATCTCAGTACCCTAGACCCAGCAAGAACACAGGCTAGGCAGAGGGCTGGGGAAACTGAGTCAGCCACAGAAGCAGCCAGAGCAAAGGCTTCACACCTATAAACCAGCAATTTCACTCTTAGATATTTACTCAAGAGAAATGGAAATATATGCCCATAAGACTTGTACATGAATGTTCATAGTAGTTTTATTCAGAGTAGATAAAAATAGGAAACAATAAAAATATCCAACATGACAAGGACTGATAGATAAATTATCCTATAGTAATACAATGAGACATGACCTAGCAATAAAAAGGAATGAACTACTGATATACACAACAACATGGATAATCTCCAAAACATTATAATGAGTGAAGAAGTAAGACATAAAGAGTACATACTGTATGATTTCATTTTTATGAAGTTCTAGAACAGCCAAGTCTAATATATGATGACAGAAATCACAGCAGTGATTGCCTCTGGTGGGGCATGAGAAATGACTGCAAAGGGGCACAAAGGAACATTCTGGGGTGACTGAAATGTTCCATATCTTGATTTGTAAGGTGGTTATACAGGTATATACATTTGTTTAAAGCTCATTGAACAGTACATTGAAGATCTATGTATTTCACTATGTGTAACTTGTATCTCAAACAAACACACACCCAAAAAATAATATTGGAAGAAAAAAAGACTATTAAAAGAAAAATGAACACATTAAACCTATAGCTTTTGTTTCTTGCTACATAAGACACAGAGTAGATTTCTCCCTAGTCTCATTCCTCTCTCTTATCCCTCAGCTCCTTCTTACCTTTGACCTTCATTCTATCTCTGATAACCATATCCAAAGGTCTCCCTTCTGCTCCATCGAAATCATGTGCCAACTCTGTTGGGCGCAAATGTTCAGCTTCAGCCTGTGACAGAACCAAAATGAGCACCCTAGGCTCATGCCTGAGCCATGCGTTTCCAGGTCAGGCTGCAGACGAAAGAGACAAGAGCAGGAAGGTGATGGGAGCTCTTTACCAAGTCCTGGAGTACAAACTCACTGGGGAACTCTGAGAGACAGTTTGGAACAAATTGTTGGGCATTTATATACCCCAGCAAATATAGTCCTTGGTTGAAGGCTGATCCAAGTAAATATTCATTCTCCAGAACTTCTGGCCTACTATGTGCATAGGCAGGGTAGTCTCTGGTGACCACAGAAAGTCCTCAGGCAAAGAAATTCAGAAATTGGTAGCTGGAAGTCTGGTGGACATGGACAGAGATGGTAAAGCCTAACCAGTTAAGGGTGCTCTATTCACACTGTCTGCTACAAGACACAAACATATAGGATCACGTATTGTTCCCTGATTGAGTCTGGTGTCTTAATCCAGGGCCCCTGCACTGGTTAGCTTTTGCTGTGTAACAAACCACCCCAAACCATAGTGACTTAAAGCGATAAATATTTCATTTAGCTCACAGTTCTGTGAATCGACCAGGTGATTTTTCTAATCTGGGCGGGCTCCAGTGATCTCTGCTCAGCTCTCTCATATGTGTATACTCAGCTGGTGGATCAGCTGGACACTAGATGATCCAGGATGGCCTCACTCACGTCTGGTGATTTGCAGACTATTAGCTGGGGCACCTTAGTTCTCTTCCCTGTAGCCTCATTCTCCAGCAGGCTAGCCTGGGCTTGTCATACAGTGGCTTTTGTGTCTCAGGCATGGTGAGAGAGCAAACTCCAATGTGCAAGTGCTTTCCAAGCCTCTGCTTGTATTCTTTTTATTTATGTCCTATTGTCCACAGAATTAGCCACAAATTCTTCCACTTCCTGTATCCATACCCTTGCAATTTGACTTTGGAACTCTTTCCATCAAGAGATGGAGTCTTTCTCTTCCCTTTCAATCTGGGGGGGCCTTGTGATATGCTTTGGCCAATGAGATAGCAACAAATAAAATGTAAGCAGAGACTTGAGAAGTGCTTACATTTAAGGGCTTATACCCTTGTTCTTGTAACTCTAAGATGTCATGTGAACAAGCCTAGGTTGGCCTTCTGGAGGACAAGAAATATACAGCCCATCATCCCCGTCACCCCAAGTGACAGCCAGTCAACCACCAGGTATGTGAGTGACATCTTCTGGGACCAGCCAGCCTTTAGCCAACTCACCAACTGAGTTCAGAACCGTAAGTGAGCTCAACTGGGCCCAGAGAAATCATGAGTTAAATGAATGCTGGTGTTGTTTTTTGTTTGTTTGTTTTGTTTTGGGTTTTTTTCAGACAGAGTCTCACTCTATTGCCCAGCCTAGAGTGCCATGGTGTCAGCCTAGCTCACAGCAACCTCAAACTCCTGGGCTCAAGCGATCCTCCTGCCTCAGGCACCTGAGTAGCTGGGACTACAGGCATGTACCACCATGTCCGACTAATTTTTTCTATATATTTTTAGTTGACCAGCTAATTTCTTTCTATTTTTTTGTTAGTAGAGACGGGGTCTTGCTCTTGGTCAGGCTGGTCTCAAACTCCTGAGCTCAAACGATTCTCCCGCCTTGGCCTCCCAGAGTGCTAGGATTATAGGCATGAGCCACTGCGCCCAGCCAGAATGCTGGTGTTTTAAACCATTAAATTTTGAGCTGGTTTGTTACATGGCAAAAACTAACTGATACACAAGATGAAGGAGTAAAGTTAGATTAGGTGATAGAGTAAAGCCTCACTGAAAAGAGGACATTTAAGTTGAGACTTTGAAAATGTCAGGGAGACATTGGTGTTAAGAGAGGGTAGGGCATTCAAGGCATAGAGAACAGCAAGTGCAAAGGTCATGAGATAGGAAAGCACTTGGTGTTTGGAGGGAATTGAAAAAAAGATAAAGGAGAAATGCTTCAGGACCAGAGGGAGAGAGAGAAAATTGAGGGGTGTAGGGAAAATCTACTCTATTCATACTCATAGAGAAATAGGGTAATAAGAACATGTTCTTTATTAGTATCCTTCATTGATAGAGTCTTATTAAAGAATATATTCTGAATATATGTAGCAATTTAATTATATATTATTAATAGATATGATGCTAATAAAAATTATTTACATTCTTTATATAGTCTTTTCATGCTCTTTATTCTCCCTTTTTCTCTTCTTCCCAGGCTCAAGTGCAGGAGGAGGAAGCTGGGACAGAGGCAAACTTAGTAAGTCTTAAAACAAACACAAAATGAAAACCCATCAACTACACAAAAGAGTTCACAAAAACAAGACTGGAGTGTGCATTGGCCATTCAACAAATTGGCCATTTTGCATACTGGATTCTGGAAAATTGTCTTCCAGCTCTGCAACCCTGAAAAATTCCAGCTCTAGTTTCTCTGGGCCTTTAGCTGCCTCCGAAGATAGATTGAATGAACACTAAGTCCATTCTAGCTCTAGTGAACAGAGGTTTTATGGGAACCATGAGCTTCATGGGTATGGAGGTGTGGGGGTGTACATATAAGTAAATAGAAATTAATTCATCTCAGGTGCCTGAAAAACATCAAAATAGAAAGGAAGCAAGAGAACTTGGAGGTTGAGAAAGGAGAGAAAAGAGGGGGAAGGCTTTCACTGGGTCTTCTTAAATTGCACCAGATTTTATTTCAATGATGAACTAGTCCTCTAGTTTCACAGTCTAATGCTTGGGCACGAATATGCTATAACAGGAGAGTGGACATGGAAATGGAGCAGAATTGAGACCCTTATTTCAACAATCAGTTAAATTCACCAGAGAAATCCCCAAATAAGCTTTGTTTAATTTTGTTTTCTTAAATGAAGGAAGGAAACTATACTAAGTCTGGCATAGAAACAGGCTTCCAGAAAAAACAAGAAGCAAATGTGGAAAGAACATGGAAAAATATATTGTGACTGAGAATGGATGCTAAAATAGAATTCTTTAACTGGCTTAGTGTCATGGAAAAAGCACTAATCAGGAGACCAGAGAGCTAGACCTGCTTCTGTTATTAACTAGTTTTATAATAGGGAGAAAATCATGCCATCTTGCTGTACTGCAGTCTCTTCTTATGAAAGTATGACTGGATCAGAGATAGCAAACACTCAGCATCCATGCCATCACTACTCCTGTCCGGGCCAGTAAGAGATATCAATAATCACTCATAGCGATCTTTGCTATGACATCTAGACATGTCCTCAGAATCCATTTCAACACAGTGCTTCTAGTAGCCACTACCAAATTAACAGAATTGGCTCTCAAAATTAAAGCTATCTTCTGTTCAGGACTAGATGACTGGTTCCCAACCTGTGGGCTGCAGAGTGCTGAAAGGCTGTGAGGTTACTGGAATATGTTTGTCATCTATGTGATCTAGTAATAAACTTCAATTGTAATAAGCCACTGACGTTTGAGGATGTCTCCGTTATGGTAGCTGGCATTACCTTAACTAGCACACAGGGATTACATAACTGAATTATCCCTGTTTACTGATGAAGAAACTGGGGCAAAAAAAAATTAAGCTAGTAAGAGTTGGAGTATGAACCCAGAACTGTCTGATTCATAGCAATCTCACATCCTACCTTATCAAGGTAGTTGCAATAACCATTATTATTAACATTTCTTGAGGCTCTAATGTATTTGAATGATGAGTTTCTGTGTAGAAGCACAACAATGCAATCCTTGGCCATTTTTTGCCCTTCCCTCATTCCCCAAACTTCAAAGGTGTTGAGTTTGGTGTGGAGAAAGGAATTCATTTTGGAGTCTCTGTCTCTCCAGGGTCCAGCTGCCCAGCCTGTCACAAAGAGAATGGCTTGAAGATCTTGCACCTACAGAACTAACTAATGAGGGAGCTGCCTTCATCCACAGCTTTCTCCAGAGCTCTGGGTCCACCATAGGCTGTGTGATCCTACACATTTTAATTTTCTCTCTTGGTTCCCATGCCTCTCACTTCATTTCCACCAAAGCCTCTGCCTAATATTACAAGAATCAATGCAGTGAAAGAAAACACAGACATATTTGTTTTCTGTGCTTTCATTCAACAGCTATTTACTGAGCACCTACTATATGCCATGCACTGTGATGGGTACTGGGACTACAATGACCAAAAGAGATAGGATCCCTGCCGTCACTGAGCTTATAATCGGGGGAAAGGAAAAGGAGTAGATAGGACATTGATTAGAGGTTTGTACCTACTTAGATATAAATGAATATTCAGAACAGATGACTGATGGTGTATTTGATTACTTTGCCAACATCTAGGGCAGCAGTTCTTCACTTTGTTTATGTGAGAATCATCCAGAGAGGCTGTCTAAAATGTATACTATGAGGCCTTATCTTCAGAGATTTTATTCTGGAAGATCAGGAGTACGGGTCCAGGAGTCTGCATTTTTAACAAACTCACTGGAGACTCTAATGAAGATGGTCCCTTGAGAAACTCTAGTCTGTGGTAGTGTGCGGCATTTCCACAGTGCCTTGTAATGTGGTACAGGAACTCATGGGCAGATCTAGGCCGGGCCTCTATAGCCACAGGCTGGGAACTCTGGGCAGCAACATGATAGCTCATAGAACTGCTAGCAAGTCAGCACCACAGAATGCCCAGAACGGAGAACAAAGAATCCAATTAAATCCATTGAGTCTGCATGAAAATGTGGAGGGAAAGGTAACTGTCATCACTGAAGTGACAAATAATGTGCTGAATGTGACCACTTTGCTTGAATTAAGGTAGCAGAAGATTTTCAGGGAAGCAGATTGTGGGGACACACACTAAAATAATGCAACAGACTGAAACACTTTAGGGGAAAGTCAGTTTTTTCTTACCTTAAATCAAATATTCATTGAAAAGAAGAATTCATACCCCAACACAAGCAGTACTGAATTGTTTCAAGAACTGCCAGTTATAGCTGTGTCCCTGGCCAAGGCCCAGCTTTAGAAGCAGACTGCTACCCTTTAATAAGAGATTTAGTTCCTGAGGACAGAACAAGGACAAGTGGGCAGAAATTACAGGGAGGCAGAGTTCAGCTTGCTGTGAGGAAGAACTTTCGAATAATGTAAAAACGGAACAGGCTGCCTTTGAGGCAGCAAGCTGTCTGTTATTTGAAGAATTTAAGCCAAGCCTAGATGCACTGCTGTGTATTTACCAAGCTTTCTTTGTATCTAGAAATACAAAGGACAAGATTAAGACCTAGTCTTTGGCCTCAATGAATTCATTCCACCGGGAAAGATAGACAAATAAACCCATGATTATAATATGATGTAATGGTACCATGACTATAGTATATCTGGGTACTACAAGAGACCAAGAGAGGAAGTTCTGGCTCAGATGGAAAGGTCAGGGAAGGCTTCCTAGAGGAAGTGATATGAGATCTGAATGCTAAACCACTCAGAAGAAGAAGGAATGGCATTCTGGAAGTTCCTTGGGATACAGTGTAGGATACTGGAGGAAGGAGGCAGGATAAAAAGCTAGAGAGGCAGGCACAGATCACATCAGGAGGAACTTCCTGAACTAAGGTGAGGGGTTTTGGCTTCATCTTGAAAGTGGTGAGAAGCCCATGAAGGTTGACCTAGATGACTTCTGAAGCCCTTTCCAATCAAAAATTCTTTGAGTCTAGAAAACTATTTGCTTCTTCCAAAATGACTTTCTCAATTGGTAATATGTATATAAAATCAATGGAATTTTAGTCACAATCAAGCATTTATAGGGTCTTGGTATGTAAATGAGCCAGTATTATAAATCAGTAGAGACAGAACACACTGTTAATAAATAGTACTGGAATAATTGCTTAGCCATAAAGGGAAAGATACAGTTAGATCCAAACCTCATACCAAGCACAAGCATAACTCTAAATAGATTAGGGATATAAATGTAAAACAGTAAAATTATGTAAGTACTAGAAGAAAATATTAATATGAATAAATTCCTCTATAATCTAGGTATAGGAAAAGGCTTTTTAACTATGCCTCAAAATCCAGAGACAATATAGGAAAAGGTTGACAAATTTAATTACTTAGAAACAATATTTGCACATGGTCCAAAACACTATAAACAAAGTCAAAAGACAACTGACAAATGGAGAGAAACATTTTCAAATATACCACAGAAAAGGCATTAGTATTCCCAATATATAAATAACTCTTAAAAATTGAAGGTTAGGGGAGGAGGGGAATGAGGAGTTATTACTTAATGGTTACAGAGTTTCTGTTTGGGATGATGGAAAAGTTCTAGAAACAGTAATGATGATTACACAACATTGCGAATGTACTTAATGCCACTGAATTGTGCACTTAAAAACAGTTAAAATAGCAAATGTTGTGTTATATATACTTCACCAGAATAAACATTTTTTAATATTAAAAAATTGAAAAGCAAAGGACAAAAAAATCCTAATGGAAAAATTGTAAAAAAAACGTGAACAGATAATTCACAAAGAAGTCATAAAAATAGCCCTTAAACGTAAGAAAAATGTTCAAACTCACTCATAATTAGAGAAATACAAAATAAAGCAAAACTAAAATACCATTTCCCACCTATCAGTTTGGTAAAACTGTAACTATATGGCAATAAACTGCGTTGGTAAGGTTGTGGAAAACAGGCACCCTCATGCAAACTCATACCACCCTTCTGAAGGGACATTCAGCAATATGGAAAGAACTATATATGCAAGTTACTGGCAATCTCTCTTCTGGGAAATATATCCAACAATACAAAAAATACGTATGCTATAAGGTTATTTGTTGTGGCATCATTTGTCATCACAAAATATTAGAAACAACCAAAATGCTGATACATGGGAAAGTGTATGAATAAATAAATGGAACATTTACACAATGGAGTACTATGTAGATGTAAAAAAAAATGAAAAAGATCTCTATAAGCTGATAATGAGTGACTGCCAAGACATACGGTAAATAAAAGGGGTAAAAAGAAGCACAAAAGAGTGGCATGCTAACCTTCATGTAAGAAAGGAGATATAAGAAAATATACATGTATCTGCTCAACTGTGCAATAAAGAAATACAGAAAGGATAAACCAAAAACTAAAGCTATTGGGTAACCACAGGAGGTGAGTGGGAATGGAGTGGAAAAAAATTGGGGAATAGGTAATAGAGGTGAGAAGAAAGTGATACTCGTATGAGTCTACATTTTTGTTTAGTTCTGGCTTTTAGAACTATGTTAATACTTTGCATATTCTAAAAAAATTAAAACCAGGATGTGAGGAGAGAGATCAAAATGGAATACAATCAGCAACAAATGAGTCTGACTATATTACAGGTGAACAATATAACCATACTGAAGGAAAAAAACTAATCTAAGTAGCTTTGTTAAATAGTAGGTTGATTGTATACTTTAAGGTTAAAGACAGCAAGAACTATATATTGTTCTCTAGTTAGTAAATTGTTTTTCACAGAGATTTGGATTAGAAATTCTGAAACTACTTTATGTGTATACTAGGACTGAGCAAATACACAAATTTATCATGAATAATGAGAAGCAGGTTTCTCACTGTTGGGAAAAGGAATTACAAATAAGAAAAACAGGAAGTCTAGAATGAACCCTGTAGTGCTCTGTTGAAGAAGTGTCAGAATGAATTCATAGTTTTTAACATATGTACATATGGAGATGTATAGAAATAAATTTAGGTGTTATACATGTATGAGCAAACATGTATATGTTCCTTAACTCTGTTTACTGAGAATGTGAGGAAGTAATGACACCTCCAATACCAATGAACACACCTAGCACCCACATTTTGGTTTCTAAATACCATTCTCCATAAAAGGAACCAGGGCTCCTTAGAGAAATGGTGATTTCAGGGCTTGGTCAGGGAAAATACAATATAAATACATCTTGTGGTGCCAGAAAGTAAGGATGTGTTCAAAAAATGATGGGGGCATGTTGAAAGGACATGAAGCCAACTTAAAGGAGCTCCCAATGGCAAAATCTAGAACAATTTGAACAATAAAATAATGATAGTTAACAGATCATAATCCACAGGAAAAAAAATTTGTACTTACATAAATAAATAAGTGAATAAAATGAATGAGTGGGAGACTAATGAGCAGCTATTTCTTAGAATTCCAATTAATATATGTTAATAGAAATGATAGAAATTGAAAAACATCACCATTTGACAACATTTGACAAAGACCACAGTAATAGTTGTTACAGGCAAGAATTATTGATATATGCTGTTAGGTCTGAGTTGTGTTCCCCCGAAATTCCTATACTGAAGCCCTAATGGAACTGTATTTGGAGGTAGGTCCTTTACGGAGGTAAGTAAGTTTAAGTGAGGTCACATGGGCAGGCCCTAATCCAAAGTAAATGGTATCATAAGAAGAGGAAGAGATACCAGGGATACACACATATAGAGAAAAGGCCATGGGAGAACTCAGTGAGAAGGCGGTGGTCTGCAAGCCAGGAATAGAACCCGAGAGAAACCAGTTCTGCTGACACTTCGATGTTGGACTTCCAACCCCCAGAACTGTGAGAAAATAAATTTCTGTTGTTTAAGTCACTCAGTCTATGGTATTTTGTTATGGCAGTCCTAGCTGACTAATAAAGATGCTAAAATTAGTGGGCAAAAGTATGATGAGGAACAAGATATTTACATAGTCTCAAAGCCTCTCCTCCCAAGATACTTTTTAATTACAAAGCTTAAAATAGCAACTTTATAATAGTAGAGAAACCTTGCAGACACCAGCTAACCAAATGATCAAGGTTAACATCACTAGTAATAAGACACATTGACATTATGAACCCCTGATATGGTGGCCTGAGGCAGACACAACATCATTTCTGTGGCATTCTTGCCAAAATTGCATAATCTCAATATAATCACAGGAAAACATCAGACAAACCCAAATTGAAAGACATTCTACAAAATAACCGACCAATACTCTTCAAAAGTGCAAGGTAATAGAAGACAAGGAAAAACTGAGGAACTGTCACAGATTGGAAGAGACTGAGGAGACATGGCAACTAAATGTAATACCAGATCGTGAACTGGATCCTGAAGCAGAAAAAGACATTAGTGGGAAAACTGATAAAATCCATATAAGGCCTACAGATTAATTGCTAGTATTTTATCAATTTTAATTTCCTGATTTCAATATTGTACAATGGTTATGAAAGATGTTAACAGTAGGGGAACCTGGGTTGAGGGCATATGAAAAACCTATACTATTTTTGCAACTTCTCCGTAAGTCTAAAATTATTTCAATATGAAATTTTTTTAAAAGCATACTGGCGAGTAAAAAAGCCAGGTGCAGAATGTTACCCTATGACCTCATTTGCATAGTCTTCTAAAATACACACACACAAGCAATAATATGCAGTGTTCATAGATGGGTACCCATGTGCTAAAGGTATACAGACATGGGCTAGATAGTGGTTGGCTCTCCGTCTTGGCTGCACATCGGGATCACCTGAGGAGCTCTAAAAACTACTGATGTGGACGAAGAGGGTAAGTTACTGTCCTTTCCCTTGTCACTCTAGCACTCCCCAGTCTCAATAAGGAAAACTATGTATCCATATCTATAGCAAATGAAGGTGCAAAATATACACAAAAATATGCTTAGGAATCTGTGAAAATCATACAGAAAAAGTGAATAAAAATCCACTTTGATTTAGGAAAAAACTAACTGATGCTTGAGTTTCTCCCTTCCTCCAGAGATTCTGATTTTGTCTGGCATGTGGCCCAGACACCGGGGATTTTTAACAGATTCCCAGGTGATCCTGATGTAGAGCCAGGGTTGAGAACCACTGGGCCGGAAAGAGACATATGAAACATGTAATGGTGCTTGCTTCTAGGGAAGGAAGGAGGGAGAAGTGTGAGATTAGCAAGAGGAAACTTCACCTTTACTTCAAATCTGAAGAAAAAAAAATGACTAAATGTTAGGATTTTTAATTTTGGAAGGCAAGACCACAGGTATATTATACTATTCTCCATCTTTCCTGTGTGTCTCTAAATTTGTAACATCCTAAAAGACTAAACATAAGCTTATTTGTGAACATATAGAAGTGTTGTTTTGAGAAACGTATATTATAACCAAGAAACATTGTTGGTTTGGTTTTATAGAAACAAAGGAATAAGGAAATAAAGAAATACAGGCTTCAGATTCGCAGCTGTTGAAGCCTCATTGGAAGCCCCATCAGTAATTTTAGCGTCTTGGCCAGCCTTCTTGCTCATAGCTGAAACATGTTAATATTTGTTCCAGAAGTTCATCTCTGATTAATTTCTGGCAATGCCACAATTTAATGGCTCAATAAAGTATAAAAATAATTGGTTCAATGGTAATAACAATAACAAGAATGATCTTTACAAGCAGAAATTATTTTTAAAGAGATAAACACTTGCAATTCTTTTTACTAATCCTAGACAGGCTAGTATTCAAACTGTTTGCACGGCTTTGGCCACACTGGTTGTTTTTGGCCTGATTGGTTGGTTCCCATGATGCACTAGCTGATAAATACTTGAATATCTACCTTGATCTCGTTGATAAGTTTGCACTGATCCATCCTGTCTCTCTAATCTTGCTCTCCAGCAGAAAAACAGTAGCACATCACAGCAAGAATGCTCCTAAGGATACATTCTTGTGGTCAGGGAACAGAGCAAGACTGATGGTCTCCCAGAGAAGATCAGGTCTATGGTCATCAAGAGGTTTCACCTAATCAAGTACAGACAATATATTCCAGCAAAGGGAATATCAGTTAATGTAAGGAAAGCTGCTTGGTGGGGATATATTCAGGGCTGGGGGAAAAAAAGAACTCTGGACAGGGAATAGAAAATGTGAGTTCTAATCCCACCTCTGCAAAAGTGGCTATGACATGTTTTGTCTTATTCCTTCCCTCACTGTCACCCACCTTCCTTCCCCCTTCCCTTTTTAAAATTCCAGTCAACAAACATTTGTTTATCCAAAATGAAATCCAAGTGTTTCGGAAAATCATTTGATTGTCTGTTATCAATAATTGTATTGTCACTCAGGAGAAAACCCCTTCCCATAAGTAATGAGAAAGAGGAAACTTCAGGAAATGGTTGTTTTTCTAAAGTACAATGTGTTCATTTTGTGACGTGTGATCAGCAAGCTAGCACTACATAAAACTTGGAATATCACATATTAATTAAGCTGGCAGCCCCTTTTGTACCCCATTCTACCTGTTCAATGTCTTTATAATCCTGTTGGTTGGTGGTTAATTTCTGTATGTCTGTCTTTCCACCAGACCATGGGTCTCTCAGAGGCAGGAATCTTGTCTTATTCGTCTGTGTATCTCCAATGCCTAGACCCCAGTAAGCACTCAAATATTTTTTGGATGGACTAGAATGACACAAAAACTGAGTAAATTAGTATGTCATCTGTCAACAGCTTCCTTCTAGAGCTAATTCTTTGGCTTTATTTCTAGTTCAGTGTAGTAGATGCTGTGACTAGTACCCTGATCCTCTCTTCAAAATTGAACTACTCATTCCCCCAGCTACCTGGAGTGTTGGCAGCTAAGCATTTTCCCTTGGTGGATAGATCTGCCTCAGCAGAGGTATGCCCCTTTACTAGGAGGTGCCCTCATCTAATGAATGCTGCTCCAGAGCTCTCCACAGGATCAACAGAGGCCTTTCCTGCAACTGCATGTAACTCAAATTCTCCCCCACAAATCCAGGTACTTTCTCTTCTTTCATAGGTGTTGATCCTGAGAGCATTCCTAATAAACTCTCTGCGACACAAATTTCTCCATCAGAATCTACTTCGTGGGGAACATGGCAGGCAACACTCTCTAACCTCTGTTTTACATTGTGCCCTTCTCAGACCTATTCATAAAGCACCAAATACCTGTTGGAACCCAGATCCACTTCAGGGTATGTAGATAGGACTGCAGACTCACTCACAAGACACCACTCTATTCCCCTGCCCCCCTCCTTCCCACTCCTCTACAAATGTCTATACATCTCTACTCAGAGACCCTGTTACAATCCAAACAGATGAAAATTCCCACTTTGGGACCAAAGTAACTGTAAACTGAACACCGTTTAGTTGAAACTGAATCCCTTTACAGGAAGTGCCTGCTTCCATTATCTTTTAACAATGGAGCGCATCCCAAGTTCAAATCCCAGCCTCCCTGCCAAGAGGCTGTCCTGCCTCCCACAGCAAAACCTTCAGCTCAGCAGAGGTTCCCTTGGCAGAGACCAGCTGCTCTCCCAGCATCATTTTAAGACTTGCTGCAGCTCAGGTTTTCCACCACCTGGAACTCGTTTCAGCCAGGGATGGCTTTTGGGTTCCCAGGGAGGAGATGGCTCACACTGCTCCTTGGCAGAGTGCAGCCTGGTGTTTTCCCAAGTTAGTCCAGCCCCAAGCCAACCAGAGCTAAGAATCATTTAGAGGAATAAGAGAATGATAGTAACAATCAAACACAGATTTGACCTGGCTAGTTTTGAGTTGATAGCTAGGGCAGCTGTGTCCCTTGACTTCAGTCCTGGAGATATCCAACTTCTTGTTGTGTCAGATGCCCACAGCAGCACTGGACCTGTCACATAATTAGGCATCCTTGTGCAAACGTCTCTTTATTAGCTTCTTAACAGTATAAGCCTTTTCATCTATGTCTTCCTCCACTTATGAAACATTTTCTCATGCCCACAAAAAAAAAAAAAGAGACTTCCTTCTTAAGAAGCCCTAACATTCCTCTTTCAACCATCCTCCCTCCCCAGCAATACAGTTTTCCTTTGTATTTGAGAGAATCAAAATCAGATGTGTTGCCATCAGGTATACAGTATAAGCTGTATTCTTGGTGTTTCATCATAATAGCAGGTTTGGGACCAAAGCCAAACAGTGGCAATTTCCTCCCTTCAAAGAAAAATTGCTTTTAAGAATTAAATAAAATTCTCCCTCTTTACATCATCCTTGACAAACCCTTCCCCAACCCATGGCAAATTATTTTATGAGGAAAATATTTCAGTAGACTATCTTGAATATTTCCATATTTCAAATCAACTCATTTGATACTTTCAGCAAAAATAAATAAATAAAGTAGATGCTTTATCAAATCATTTTAGAGTCACAGGCCAGCAAAAATTAAAGTGAAATCTAGCCTTAAAGAGGAAAGTTAAAAAAAAAAGACAAAACCAAAAACAAGTTGAAGCAAGAGAAAGACTATAGCAGAGAGAATTGATCTGGAGTAGAGATTTGATGAACTTTAGCCTTATTCCTGGTATTTGGGGGCCTTCCAGCACCCACACATTTTTGTGAGGCAGTGTTTAGAGAGAACTGGAGAAACAGCCGCAATTCAGGAAAAGATTTTGTTTCAGGGTAGAAAAGATTTATCAAGAAGTCACATGGTCCAGTATTATGCAATAAGAAGTAATAGACTTTAAGTGGTCAAAGAAATGACTTAGTAAACAACTTTTTTTCCCTCCAAAAGGGTAAGGGGAAGAAGTGATGGAGACAATTTCAATACCACTTAGGAGGTGAAATTGGAGGTTTGACAATCTCTACAGATCTCCAAAAGAGTGGGTGGTATTTCTGAAGCAGTAGTAAATATTGATTGTATGATTGCTACAGATTTACTCTGGAGCTCTTAAGGGAAATAATTTTCTCAGATTGAGGGTGTTTTTCATTGCAGCTAGCTCACTGAGACAGAATGATAATTCTTCTGCTTCCTGTAGTACAATTAGTTTATTGAGAGCTGTGTGCAATTAACATTACCATCAGTCATCACTATCTAATGGAGATAATGTTAATAGTAATAGTGATGGTGGTGATGGAGGCGGGAGTAATGAAGATGATTGTGGTAGACATGGGATGGTAATGACTGTGGTGATGATGATGTGGTAGAGGTGGTGACTGCAGTGATGGCGTTGGTGGTGCTGATGGTGGTGAAGTGGAATGGTGACGTTGCTGATGGCAATGCAGTAGAGATGTGATAGTGGTGGTAGTGGTGATTATGGTGGTGCTGGTAGAAATGATGAGGGGATGATGGTGATGGTGGTGGTGATGTTGATGGAGGTTACGATGGTAGTGGTAATAGTGATGATGATACTAATGATGAGAATAATGGTGTTAATGATGGTGGATGTAGTGATAGTGTTAACAGAAAAAAAGAAAACTCTGTAAAATAATTGAAAGAGGTTTATTCTGAGCCAATATGGGTGACCATGACCCAGTCTCAAGAGGTTTCAAGAGGTCCTAAGAAAATGCACTTGAGGTGGCCAGGTTACAGTTTGATTTCATAAATTTTAGGGAGACAGGAATTGCAGATAAAATCATAAATCAATACATGGAAGGTACATATTGGTTTGGCCTGAAAAGGTGGAACATCTCCAAGTTGGGGCTTACAGGTCATAGGTGGGTTCACAGATTCTTTGATTTATAATTGGTTAAAGAAATAAAGCTTTGTCTAAAAGCTTGGAATCAGTAGAAAGGAATGTTTTAAGTTAAGGTAAGGAAGTCTTAATCAGAGACAAACCACAACATACTGATTCAAGTGATCTGTTAGGTAAATTGATGGCCTGTTGGCATGACTTAACCTTTGCCTTGTATGGCCTTAGGTCCTGTTTGTAATTTAGTATCTCACTGCCAGAAAGAGGTTTTTTTGGTCAGTCTTATGATCTCTAATTTAACATTAATGCTTGTCAGTTGTAGTATCTAAACTCCAAAGGGGAGGAAGTATAAGGAGGCATATCCAACCTCGCTTTCCATTGTGGCCAGGAACTCAGTTTTAAGGTTTTTCTGGGGTCCCCTGGGCCAAGATAGGGTCTGTTTAGTCATCAGGGGGCTTAGGATTTTATTTTTAATTTACTGTAGTAATATGGTAGACATGATGAGAAGACCAGTCTTTTGCAGAGATTATATTCCTATTCAGAAGGTTGCAAGATCTTATAACTCATTTCTGAACTTCCTTTAATGAGTCCTCAATGGTAATAGACTGATTTCTTTATTGTGTCATTCAACAAATATTAATTCAGCACGTACTAGGTTCCAGTCACTATTCAAGGTACTGATGATACAGCAGTAAAGAAAACAAAGATTCCCTGCTCTGTTTTAAAATGAAGAGTCCTCATTAACCAATGAGACAGACAATAAATAAGACAGATAAGTACAATATGGTATATGTAGGGTGGTGATAAGCCCTAAGGAGAAAGGCAAAGCATGGGAGAGAGAGATAGGGAGATGGGTGGGAGGGGTGTGTGTGTGTGTGTGTGTGTGTGTGTGTGTGTGAGAGAGAGAGAGAGAGAGACAGAGGGGGGGGGGAGACAGGGAGGGAAGGAGAGAGAGAGAGAAATAATTTGGGTGATTATTTAGCAAATATTCTTTCCCTTCCTTCTTCCAATGCAGGCAGAGTACAGTTCTCTGATTCATTAATGTTCAGCTTGGTCATATGATTTCCTTTGACCAATATTGCTTATATTGTTTGGCTTGGCTCTTATGCTCTATATACCATGAGAAGAACATGCCCTGGGTACCTGCTGTCCCTTCATTCTGGGCCTCAACATAAACCCACAGCCTAAAGCAGAGCTAAGCCCAAGCTAAGCCCATCCTAGATCAGTCAAGCCTCAGATGACCCCAGCAGTATGGAAATAAATGCTTGTTGTTAGCCACTGAGTTTGGGGTTGGTTTGCTATGCAGCCTAATTCTGACACTAGCTGACTAACACAGAGTAGTTACAATTTTATTTTATTTTTAACTTTTATTTTTTATTTATTTAAAACAATTTTTAGAGATAGGGTCTTGCTCTGTTGCCCAGGCTTGAGTGCAGTGGCACAATCACAGCTCACTGCAGCTTCAAACTCCTAGGCTCAAGCGATCCTCCTGCCTCAGCCTCCTGAGTAGCTGGGACTACAGGCATGTGCCACCATGCTTGGCTCTATTTTTTTTATTTTTAGTTGATACATAATTATACATATTTATTGGGTACATATGATATTTCAGTACATGTATACAATGAGTGATGATCAAATCAGAGTAATTGGTATATCCTTCAACTCAAGCATTTATCATTTCTTTGTGTTTGGAACATTAAAAATCCTCTCTTCTAGCTATTTTGAAATATATAATAAATTATTGTTAACTATCATCACCCTACTGTGCTATAGAAAATTAGAATTTATTCCTACTTTCCAATTGCAATTTTGTACCATTAACCAACTTCTCTCTATGCTCCCTCCCCTTACCCTTCCTACCTCTAGTAATCACTATTTTACTCTCTATTTCTATGGGATCAACTTTTTAAACTCCCACATATGAGTGAGAACATGTGGTATTTGTCTTTCTGTGCCTGGCTTATTTCACTTAACATAACGTCCTCCAGGCTCACCCACGTCGCCACAAATAACAGAATTTCATTCTTTTTATGCCTGAATAATATTCCCTTGTATATATATATGCCACATTTTCTTTATTTATTTATCTGTTGATGGACACTTAGGTTGATTTCAAATCTTGGCTATTATGAATAGTGCTGTAATAAACATAGGGGTGCAGACATGTCTTTGACATACTACTTTCCTTTCTTTTGATATAGACCCAGTGGTGAGATTGTTAGATCATATGGTAGTTCTATTTTTAGTTTTTTGAGTAAACTCCATACTATTTTCAATAATGGCTGTACTAATTTATATTCCCACCAACAGCATATAAGGGTTCCCCTTTCTCTACATCCTCATCAGTATCTGTTGTTTTTTGTCTTTTTTATAATAGCCATTCTAACTAGGGTGAGAAGATATTTCAGTGTGATTTTGATTTGCATTTCCCTGATGGTTAGTGATGTTGAGCATTTTTAATATAACTGTTGGCCATCTGTATGTCTTCTTTTGAGAAATGTCTATTCAGATCATTTGTCCATTTTTTAATCAAATTATTTGGATTTTTGCTGTTGTTTGAGTACCTTATATATTCTAGGTATTAATTCCTTATCAAGTGGATAGTTTGAAAATATTTTCTTTCATTCTCTAGATTGTTTCTTCACTCTGTTGATTTTTTTTGTTTTTGTTTTGTTGTTTTGCTGCACATAAGCTTTTCAGTTGAATATAATCTCATTTGTCTATTTTCCCTTTTGTTGCCTGTGCTTTTAAGGTCTTATCTAAAAAATATATGCCCAGACCAATGTCCTGAAACATTTCCCCTATGTTTATCCCAGTAGTTTCATAGGTTTGGATCTTACATTGAAGTCATTCATCTATTTTGAATTAATTTTTATATGTGGCAAGAGAGAGAAATCTAGTTTCATTCTTCTGCATATGGATATCAAGTTTTCCTGGCACCATTTATTGAAGAAGCTGTCCTTTCCCCAATGTATGGTCTTAGCACCTTTGTCAAAAATCAGTTGACTATAAATGAATGACTTTATTTCTGGGTTCTCTATTCTGTTCCATCGGCCTATGTGTCTCTTTTTGTGCCCGTACCATGCTGTTTTGGCTACTATTACATTGTAGCATATTTTGCAGCCAGGCAGTGTGATGCCATCAGCTGTGCTCATTTTACTCAGGATTGCTATGGCTATTTAGGGTCTTTCATGGTTCCATATGGATTTTAGGATTGTTTTTTCTATTTCTATGAAAAATGTTATTGGAATTTTGATAAGGATTGCATTGAATCTGCAGATCACTTTGGATAGTATGGAGATTTTTAATAACATTAATTTTTCTAATCCATGAACATGGAATATCTTCCCATTTTGTGTATGTATGTCCTGCTTAATTCTTTCACCAGTGTTTTGTAGTTTTCATTGTAGAGATCTTTCATCTCTCTGATTAAGTTTATTCCTAGGTATTTTTGTAGCTATTTTCAATAGGACCCTTTCCTGATTTCATTTCAGATTGTTCACTACTAATATATAGAAATGCAACTGATTTTGTATGCTGATTTTTTATCCTGCAATTTTACTAAATTCATTTATCAGTTCTAACAGTTTTTTAGTAGAGTCTTTAGGTTTTTCTAAATATAAGATCATGTTGTCTGCGAACAATGACAGTTTTTCTTCCTTTCCAATTTGAATGCCCTTTATTTCTTTCTCTTGCCTAATTGCTCTGACCAGGACTTCCAGTACTGTGCTGAATAAAAGTGGTGAGAGTGGACATCCTTAACTACTATTAAAACCCTAGTGAGAGATGCTGGTGCCCTGGACTGGTGGTAGGGGTGTTGCAGTGCTGACTTAGTGTCTTAGACCACCTACATGGAATGGCCCAGACTCTTCATTACACCACCCCAGTAGCCAAGGAAGCTGAGGCCCTCAGGGTTGGGTTCAATGGTGATTATCAGTAACAGAGCCAAGATGAAATCTCCCACTCCCACTCCCACATCTCCAATCTGTTGCTTAGCACAGGGAGCGTCACCACTCCATCCCTTTATTGTCTGGGGGTCTTAGTGTTTCAGGAAAGGAGGATCTTTTCAGAGCAGCTCAGGCAGACACAAATATAGCCTGACAGCCCAGCCAGTCTCTTGTGTGCATGAATCCTTCCTGCTTTGTCTCAGTTGGCAACATGCCTTTTATTCCAAGCCGCCGATGAAGACATTGCCCACATCCTGGGGGCCCTGGGTGCTCTTAATGTTTCATGGTGGTACTTAAAGTGCGAAAATTCCTACACTATAAATGTCTTGATTTTGAGTTATTGTAGGCTCCACTTGAAAAGAATTTGCCTGGATCAGGCATTCAATAACCCTCCACTTCCCCATGGTACCATATTGTCCTTTACCAATTGCTTCTCTACTTGGCCTTGGACCTCTGTGGAGTAACCAAAAGGCAGACTTAGCCTAGCATTTTCCAAACTCTGAGGGGGTCATTACTCAGAGTTTGGAAAATGCTAAGCTAAGTTTCATCTGATTATATAGGAAAATAGTTAAGGGGTGTGCGTGTGTA
Source organism: Avahi laniger (assembly GCA_963575035.1). Lineage (NCBI taxonomy): Eukaryota > Metazoa > Chordata > Mammalia > Primates > Indriidae > Avahi > Avahi laniger. The sequence continues at coordinate 87,710 of CAUYSK010008822.1, forward strand.
TGTATGTGTGTATAAGTGTGCTAGGAGAGGATACTGCTCGGAATATTTATTTGAATATGATCAAATAATATTTGATTGTTATCATCTGAATGTTATTAGTTATTTAAGCACATCTTCCTATCCTTTATTTTTTTCCTCTTGGCTCAAGTTCAAGCAGTCAAAGAATATGTTTTGGAAGAGAAGATAATTATTTTCAAAGTCAAAAAATGGCTTAAACTGAATGCATCTATCTGTAAAAACATTAGAAAAGATTAGCAAATTGAACCCAAGAGAGGCCTCAGTCCTCTCTTATTTTGTCAAGTGATCCCTAAGAAAAAAGGGGAAAATTTGTGAAAAGTTATCAGAGCAGCTAAATACTTTTTCCTATTAGCAAATCATCAGGTTTGGAAAAATACTCTGTCCTGACCTTCTGCAGCCATGTATGTGAGTCCATTTGGCTGGATTCAGTGTCGACCTCAGAGCCTTTGACTGTAGGTTACCATGACAACAAGCTCCACCCCAGTGAAGGGAGAGGGAGAAGGTTTTCAACAAGAGAAAAACTCCAGGCAGAAGTGTTCTTCCCTTGCCTAGGGAAAGGGCAGAAGTATCTATGAGGCAGCTAAGAGAAAGAACAGTGAGAGGATGAAGGGAAGCTAGACAGATGAAGAGAGGCCTAGACTCCTGAGAGCTCATGATGGAGGCCCCATTTGTGGTTGAGTTGTTGAAACCATGTACTCAGTGTACAAAAAAATCTGCTGGATGGCTCATTATCCAAAACGGAAGACAGAGAAGACTGAGCTAACTCCATCCAGAGTCTAAGCAGATGATCAGGAGTCACAAGATCATCTTCCAACACCATAGTAGGCTGGGACTCGAGACTGAACTCAGGCAGCTTCAGTCAAGCCATTTCATGTTACAGTGGAGAAAACTGAGGCCCAGTGTTAGAGGTTGCCAAATCTGGTCCCCAGTACACCTTGGGAGATGGAGGTGGAGTCCCTAATGTAGTTCTGTCCTGAACATAAATGGCTAATCAGAGGTGTTGTTAAAGAATTCCTAATTGAAAAGTTAAACTGAATAATAGAAAAGATTGCTGTGGGGTGTCCAATTGGTCTTGTGCTCATGATGTACGATGAGTGGATAAAATGTTGAGGCAGGGTCACTGCTCTGTTTGGATTCTCTTCATTTGAGGGTGAACCAAAAGTATAAAGCCAACTGAAAAAGATGAGGGTAACTGTGTGGTTCCCATCAGCTGATGGCAGTCTGTATACATCTAATCCTAACTCCTAGCTGTCACTGCCCTATTTCCCAGGCAAGGTTGTGGATTTCCTGCCTTCATACTTTCCTACCTTCCCTCCAGTTGTATTTCTCTAGCTGTGGGGCATTTAATTCACTGCTGTCATTATAACTGACCCTGAGATTTTCATATATTCTCTCATAATAATCACTTTGCAAAACAAGTCTCAATGTGAGACAAGTTCAATGATTTTTCAAGGTCACATATCTTGTAACAGAAGCAGGTCTCTGGGACAATGGGATAAAGGGTCCAGTGCTTTCTCTGCCAACTCTGCCCTTCCCCTATCAGAAAAACATTACATGTTGCTAATCGGATGTTGCAGCTCAATTCTAGAAATGGTTAACAAGTAGAAATGCCACAAAAATACGCAGGTGAGGACAATCTGTAAGTAAGGCAAGTGAGGAAAATAATTGCTGAAAGCTAGGAGAGAGATCAAACTGTCAACAAAAGGAAAAAATAAATAACTGCTTGATTATCTGGACAGGCAGTCAATGAAAGAAGGAAATTGAGTGGTGCCAACCTCAACTGCTATTAGATCGTGAATCTAAGATAGTAGGGCAGACTCGAATGCTGAGATAAATATAGAATTTTGTACCTCCTTCACCAGAGTTTATAACTCTCAGGGTCAGATGTACCCTGAGAGGTCCAACTACTTCCCAGGGTAGAATTCACCTCTGGCAGCTCTGATAACAAGGCAGTGTTCAACCTGTATTCCCAAACATCCTCAGGATCAGTGTATCAGTTAGGATGTTCGAAGATAGACATAATGGAAACCCCAACTCAAAGTGAAATCCAGAGGTAGAGGAGCCTTCAGACCCAAGATGATCACCAGCTTAATGGACAGGTTCTTTCCATCTCTCTGCTCTGTGATCCTCAGTGCTGGTTTCATCCTAAGGCTGGTTTCCCTCATGGACACGAGATGGCTGCCAGTAAAATTCAGGACTAATGAGTTCTGATGCATGTCCAGCAGGAGAGAAGGAAAGCCTCTCCCCCAATCATGAAATACAAGATCTTCCTTTAAGTCTGATTGGGCCAGCTTAGGGTAGGTACCAACCTCTGAACCAGTAACAGCCACTAAGAGAATGCTATGTGCTGAATGGCTTGAACTAATTGATATCCATCCTGGAGCTGGGAATGGAGTTCTCTCTCCAATAATCACATGGGGATGATACTTCAACAAAACTGGGGTTCTATAGTCAGAGAAGAAGGGGGGAAGAGATGCAAAGTGGTCAATTAATAGCCTCCACCAAAGATGGAGAATGCTTTAAGGAAAGCCAATCCACTTTGGGAAAGTGCTAATTATTAGAAAGTTCTTTATATTGAGCCCAAATCTTGCTCCTAGCTCTGCTCTCTGGATCTCCCTAGTATAAATCGAAACCTTCTTCCTTGTGACATACTTTGAAAATTTTAAAGACAGTATTATATGTCCTTACTCCACCCCAAAGTTTTCTCTTCTTTAGGCTGAACCCCCTTGCTTTTACCCTCCCCAGTGTATCATTTCCCACCTCCTCATCACTCTTGTCTTTCACTTTATGTTTAACAAAGTTCCTCCTACAGGGTAATGTCCAGAACAGAACAGCAAAACTGTACCCTCCTTTGTTCTTCCTACAACCCCTCTATTAATACAGCCAATGACTATATATTTAATTAAAGTAATGAAAGCTGTCACAACAGATGAACCTCAACATATCAATACCTTTACACACAAAAAAATTTATTTCTCACTCACGTAAAGTTCTGATTGGCAAGCAGCTCTCCTCCAAGCAATGATTCAGCAACCCAGGCCTCTTCCATCTTGTGGCTCTGCTACATTTGACACATAGCTTTCAAACTCACCCTTTTTATTTGTGTCAAGCTAGAAGGGGGAAGAAGTTGAAGGATCATCTGTGAGCAATATTAATGGATGAGACCTGCAAATAGAGCACCTTACTTCTGCTCACATTCTGTTGGCTAGAACTCAGTCACATGGCCACACTTGACTGCAAGGGAGGCTGGGAAATGTAGTCCAACTATTTTTGCCACAAATATTTAGCCATTGGGCACCTGCATTCTATTACCAATTTTTCTTGAGCTTTCCCAAATTCTACTAAATTTTCCCTTAATGGGCTGCTGCTAAGCTGGCTTCCCCATTTTGTAACTACAGAATTCATCTTTTGAACCTTGGACCAGGGCTACTGGGATAAATATCCCACTCATTGCCCATTTGGGCTTCTCATTGTGCCTGCTGCTTCTACCACTTTCCACCCTTTAGGGAGGTCCCTTTGGATGTTGTGTAACTAAGACTTACCTGAAGAAGAACAAAGTTTAACTGAGTGTAATCAAGTTTGCATAAAGTCAGGCAATGATGTTGACCTGTTTCAAGGACACCAAAGGCCCAAGGGAGTTACTAATTAATACCCCCAGTAAAAATTACACGTTAACATTGTCGCTTTCTATATATTTTTTGCCACTGCGTTTTTTCTGAATTTGCAAGTAGATTTCCAGATCCTCAGTTGGTTCATTCTTTTGCATCTTAAGCGCCACGTGAAAAAAAGAGGAAAAATTGTATGGCTGGCTCTGCTCTGCAATGCTGGGAATTTTGAAAATGAACTTAAAGTCTATGTTGCTTTTATTGCATTTTGGGGCTTTGTGGGCCAGAGCATTTGCTCTGTGTATCTATTTCCAACCCATAATGCAAGACATGTAATTAGTGGTGCCTCTGCCTCTCCCTGGCAAGCTCAATCAGGCAAAGTCCATCCAAATGTACTCCACAGACTCCTCTTCCATGGCAAACCAGGGCAGATGTTTCTTACTCCAAAACACCATTTTCAACCATTTCGTCTGCCAAAGGACCATCATTTTGATGTCACTAAATGGTATTTTCCCTGGAGCAGCTCTCGTTAACACATTGACTGCCACACTATAAAAAAATTTTTTTCCCTGGGGCCATGGTGTTTTATTAAAACAAAATGATCCTTTCTAATTTGTTATTTTTTATTTTCTCTGTGTGTTATATGGAATACCATCCACGCTTTTAGAATTAAATTGTCAATATTAATTGTAACAATAAGAACATGAACAAGTAAGATTTCCAAGAACCAACTGCACGGTTTTGCTTCGCGAGGCCCAGACTCAAAACTAGCCTGAGTTAAATACAACTCACATGGCAGTAAATGTGTTAATTAATAGAGCTATTAAATACTGGACATAGAGTATTTAATAGAGTATTTAATAGAATTCTGTTACAATAAAACTTCAAAGGGGTTAGTACCATATAGGTTGAGTTATACTCTGGCTTTTTGGAAAGCGTCTTTCAAGATATTTTTTGACCTACCTATCAATGGTCTCCAAAAAGCCAAAGTGTCACTCAACCTCATGGTATCACAATTTTTTTAGAGCTAGAAGAAACCCATAGACTCATTCACACATTCAAGGATTTATTACACTAAGCATCTACTATGTGATTGACACTACAATGGATGATAAAGATAAAGATGAATTCCTGGCTAGAGAAGCTTCTAGGCCAGCAGAAGCTTGGAGACATAAGTTAGCAATTATATAAACAGATTTATATAAAATGCAGCGGAAAGCTATTAGACCTAGATGAGGTCTTACAAATCATCAAATACAGTCTTTCTCAATCTTTTAGAACCACTATCTGCCTTTATGTAAAAATTAAAGTCTCTAGGCCACCCCTTAGGAAACTACTCTCAGGAGATGTAACCCTTTTAGGAACTGTGGTTGCCCTCTGCAGATCTTGGCCAGCCCAGAAGATTTGTTCATAATTTACGTTTTTGTAGTTTTATTTTTAAAAATCTCAATGCTTTCTAAATATTGAAATGCCATTTTAAAAAACTCTTCTCCTATCCTCTTCCCATCCACCCCCACAGTTAGCAATAGCTCACCTAATTCAAACCCCATTTCGAGGATGAAGAAAGAGAGGTCCAGAGAGGGGAAGACCAAAGCTCAGGGCCCCTGGTGCCTCCAGTGTTTTTTGGGTTAATAATGATGTGGGATGATAAAAGAAATAGCAGGACTGGTTTAAAGGACAGTGTAGCCCTTGTTTCTCAAAATGTGGTCCATGGACCAACAGCATCAACATTATCTGGCAGATCGTTAAAAAGGCAGACCCTCGGTTACCACCCAAGACCTACAGAATCAGAATCCAGTCTTACAAGATCTCCAAGTGATTTGTATATACTCTAAAGCCTGAGAAGCTCAGCTGTAGCAGTCATTGCTGATGCCCACCCACACACATCATAATTCATCTGCCCTCCTGAGTTCATCAGCAAGCATGGTAGACAGTTTCTAACATGCCAATGGCTTCCTATCTGAAATGTCTGCATCTTAACTCCTTGCGCGTATGGTGAAGTTAATACCCCCAGGGTGAACCCTCAACCAATCAGGGGTAGAAGCCAGTGGATAAATGCTTATCCTTCCCATCCTTTAATCAGGGAGTTGGTGACTCCTCAGCTGGTATGATTTTTCCAATGATACAACCATCTTACTAAAAGGAATACCAAATAATCCTGAAGGATTTTGTCCCAAGTTGACTACAGGATCACACTAACCTCTACCAAGTTCTACTTTGCTTGGGTGATTGTTTGGGTTTTCCCTGGCTTCTTTGCCATTCCTTCACCATCTCCCATGACTTAGGATTACCCCAGGCATGGGAAAATAGCACCCAGTAATTTCTTGTAAACAGACTCCACCTGCTTCTCTCATACAGGTTCCCCATGTTGCTTTGGGAATTCATCCAATAGTCTCTACCTTTCAAAGCCTTAAATCAGACACCGATCTGACTGAGGCTGGAATTTCAGGGCACCACTTTCTTTATTTGGGTTAGTTTTTAATCATAGGCTTGCCCTTCTCATGTCACACTAGCCATAGTCCCTTAGGGTCTCTAATTTACTTATTTTACTTACTCCAAGAGACATGCCTTCCATGCATGATGAATGTTAATATTCTGCCACCTAGTGGAGAAACTGGGACTGCAGAGATGGAGCTTAAAGGCTGAAAAGAGATCAACAAAGTGGCAACAGCCATGTTCTTACTCGAATGCTTATTATGTACAGACCACCCTATACATAGGAGCTCTTTTAATCCTCATGAAAACCATGAAGGCGTGGTTAAAATTTCATAGGCTTAAGAAAATTGAGCAACTTGGCAATATTGACACAGGATGGAACAAAAACCAATAAATGAGTGGGTTACAGCTCTGGGCAACTGAGGCTCAATTCTGCTGGGGATCCTTTGAGAAACCATATGGAACATGACTTGGAATCATCCCACTGGAGGATGGAGAGGATGCAGCATTTATCCACTGATTCCTATTCCTCATTGGTTGAGAGTTCCCCAAAGGGTGTTTACTCACTCAGTGATTCCAAGTTGTACCTATCCACGGCTGAGTAGGCTCCAGTGGTGTCAAAGAATACCCTCAGGAGAGAAACAGCCTCTTGAGGTGGGAAGCTGCCAGCACGCTGGAAACTTAGAAAGTGGTGGAATAAGACTCTGATCAGGTCTGTCTGACTCTAAAATCCATCTCATAACTCATCCATCATACTGTCTCAATAGCTCAGCCATGTGCAATATATATTAATATTATATCATTTGTTAAAGTTCTTGCCTGGAAAGTTCTTCCATGTAGTCAGAACTCTAGGCAATGGTCAGTCAGACCTTGAGTTCTCATATCAATTCATTGTTCCAACTAATTTGAAATTGGGATAGATAGAAATCCTAAAGCTACCAGCTGCTGCCTAGGACAGGTTGTGGATATGTGACACAGCAGCCCCACAGTTCTTGGCTTCAACCAGGCTCTCCAGTCTTTGTGCTATTGTCTCATTCAATATCACCAAGATACAAATTGTTATTAGTGAAAGAGCATGGGCTTTTGCCAGACAGACCCAGATTTTAATCTCAGCCCTGCCATTTACTAGCTGAACAAGCTTGAGAAGGTCACTTGACCTTCCTGACTCTGCTACTTCATTAATCCATTGAAGCCAATAATACCTACTACCCTTAGGGTTACTGTAGGAACTGGATAAAACTGTGTATAAAGCAGACCATGAGAGCAGGCTCCAGGTGCAACTAGTTTATTTGGGAGGTACAGAACACACTGGGAGGGAAGTGAAAGAAGAAAAAGAGGGAAGGGAGGCCAGCCAAGAAAAGGGCATTGTTGAGCTAGCTGGCTGCCACAGTGTGCAACTGGTTTTATCCTGCAGGAAAATTTTGGGAAACAGCATCAAACCCCCAGCTAAGAATGATCCCAAACAAGAGTTGAGAGAACTGAGGTATTTATATCCCAATTCCTAGGAGTCACTGGTTGAGGGCTACACCAGGAGGCTGCTAATTCTCCCACCTCACACAATTGTGCAGGTGCAAAGGGGAAGGAATGAGCCCTCAGACACATAGACACCCCAACACCAGCAGTTAGAAGTGGGCTAGGGCATCCTGAAAGGACCAGGAGCTATGAGCAGGACATCACAGCATCGGTTCCAAGCAGCCAGCCCATGCCAGGCTCAGAGAACCAGCTCAATATATTGGATCCACTCTCTCGCCGCACCCCCATCCCACTTCCCTTCAGTCTCTCTTCTGCCATTTTACTGAGTACAACATGTGGGGCACTTGCCATTCTCCTCCTCTGTAATCATGATCTTACTTAATCCTTATGCCTCATTTCTTACTCTCTTTTCTGCACCCCATTCACTCCACCAATCTATATTACCGCCCCTTGCCCACACTGTCTTTTGCTCAATTCCCTCACCTTTGAGATGTTATTCTTCGTTTCTGCCTTTATGTTGACTATCAACTTCTTTCTCAATTGTTCAGGAGTTAGCCTTCATGATATTTCAGAAGTCACTTCTCCCATTACTGTGTTAGAAAAAGCTTTTCCTTCTCTCTTGCTTGATAAAAGGTCAGGTTCCCCATTCAAAATGAGTATCCAGTTAAAGAGCACTGTGACAGACATCGTGGATTGCCATTCTAGCCCCTTCTTTTCTCCAAGAACACACTGATTCTTGTTTATCTTTTCAGGAGAAGCCGTGTCCTTCAGGGGAGGCCAAGCCTTCCCCCAGAACCAGGGAGGAAATTCTTTTCGGTCAAAACCAATCAGGGTTCTGGCCTTTCCCTTGCAAGAGACTAGTCTAGATATTGTCACTTTAGGCAATTCTGGCCAATGATACCTAGGGAATGTCCGATGAAGGTCTCTAGGAAAGTTTCCCTTGCTTATGAAAAAGTTCTTTTTTTCTTTTCCCTCTGGACATTGTTACGTTCTGTAACACCCAGAATCACCACAATCCTCTTGAAACCATGAAGGAATCCAAGACAAGATTACAGAAGTAGAACTAGAGCCACCATCTCATTGAGCCACATACTCTGTCCTAGAGCCTGCCTATCTAATTGCTTAAACCCATTTCAATTGAGTCATCTATTACTTGTAATCAAAAGCACCTTTTAAATCAGCAGTCCCCAACATTTTTGGCACCAGGGACCGGTTTCATGGAAGACAACTTTTCCACAGACCAGGGGTGAGGGTGGTTTCAGGATGATTCAATCACATTATATTTATTGTGCAGTCAAACCTCTCTGTTAATGATAATCTGTATTTGCAGCTGCTCCCCAGTGCTAGCATCACTGCCTCAGCTCTACCTCGGATCATCAGGCATTAGACTCTCATAAGGTGCATACAACCTAGATCACTTGTATGTGCAGTTTACAGTATGGCTGGTGCTCCTATGAGAATCTAATGCCACTGATGATCTGACAGAAGGGAAAGTTTATGTGGTGATGCGAGCAATGGGGAGCAGCTATAAATACAGATGAAGCTTCTCTCACTCGCTTGCCCACCCACCCGCCACTCACCTCCTACTGTGCAGCCCAGTTCCTAACAGGCCATGGACCAGTACTGGTCCTTGGCCCTCGGGTTGGGTACCACAGCCTTCAATGATATGATAAAGTCCTTAGACTTTGGAACTTAATTTTTTAAAAAATACTTATGAAGGAAGTCCATAAGTCCATAGCAAATCTGCTCACAAATATTTTTTTTTTTGAGAGAGAGGGTCTCATTCTGTTGCCTGGGCTAGAGTGCAGTGGTGTCATTATAGTTCACAGCAACCTCAAACTCCTGGGCTCAAGTGATCCTCCTGCCTCAGCATCCTGAATCGCTGGAACTACAGGCATGGGCCACTACACCAACTAATTTTTATATTTTTTGTAGAGATGGGGTCTCACTACAGTGCTCAAGCTGATCTCAAACTCCAAGCCTCAAGTGATCCTCCTGCCTCTGCCTCCCAAGATGCCAGGATTACAGGTGTGAGCCACTGTGCCCGGCCTCAAAAATATTCTTAATGGCTCATGTATTTTCACTGGGCTTGGCCACATTCTCTAGCATTAGTATCATGATATATGCAATGTCTGTTAAGAATCAGCCTCAACAAACACAAGAGCACATTTAAATGAGCCTATCTAGACTTTAATAATGCAATTCCTAAAAAATTGGGTGGAAACTAAATTTTCCCTACCTTGAACAGCAAATTAACCAAAGTAATGTTTTTGGAAGTGTTCTGGATAAACTTGAGACAATAGTATTAATAATTTATGAATCACTTGAAACAATAAGATTTTCTTTAAATAAGGAAGCCTATAGCAAATCCTTTTGGGTTCAAAGGAATTTTTATGTAAAAGTATATATTCCCCCTCTGATGAAAAAAATTCCTTAAATTGGAGTTTGACTTCAGGGAATCTCTGAATCCCATGAAATTATATGCAACATTCTATGTATATGTATATATGTGAATTCCTCTGAGAAGCAGGTACTAAAATTTCATCAGATTCTGAAAGGAGTTTGTGGCTACCCTCCCATCTCCAAAAAAAAGGAGTTAAGAGCCAGTGCTCTTATAGTTGTTTTCAGAGTTATATAGTTGTTTTCAGAGTCTGGATTTTCTTAAAGATGTATATACTTATAGTTGAAGGCAATCTGACAGAGGGCCAACATGCTATTTTGAGGAACCAATGTTCATAGCCAATTTGTGAATTCTGAGACATCACATCAAACATCTTTATTTCATGAGGGCCTTAGGCCCTGTGGGAAAAATATTTGAAGGGGACTTTGGAATTAATTACCATGTCCTTCATTCTCAGGAGGTATGGTAGATGGTTACAGTAATGGCCCTCAATTTTTTCATACCTTTCTGTATCCAGCCCTTGGACAGTCCCCTCCCATACTGGCCCTGAGCTTGGTCATGTGACTTGCTTTGCCCAAAGGAACAATAGCAATTGTGACAGAAGCAGAAACTTGAAAAGTATATTAAATATATTGGAGCTTTCTTTCGATTATTGCTCCTGAAGGTCCTGCTACCACCTCCATATGCAGAAGCATGGGCTAGCCTGATAGATAATGAGAAATATACGATAGAGTTGCCCCTACTATCCCAACATACAGCCAGTCAATCCACAGAAGCACAGCCATGTATCTGAGTGACAGCTGACTACAGACACGTGAGTGAGTCCAGCTGAGACAACAGTAGAACCATCCAGCTGAGCCCAGCCCAAATTGACCACTCTGTAAGAAAGTAAATAGTTTGTTGTTTTAAGCCTCTAAGTTTTGGGGTAGCTTATTACACAGCAAAAGCTAACTGATATGGGAAGGAAGAGAATGACTGTTCTTCCCAAGCACCAGTATCAGTTGTAGTCATGCACAGTGGGGACAGCAGGAAGCTGTAATATTAATATTATAGCTATAATAGCTGTAGACCATAGGGAGGCTCAGTAGCAGCCCTTGAGGTGTTGGTTAGCAAGCCAGGCTGAGCAGATGGGTGGCCAGTGAGCAGAAGGGAAACAAAGTCTACACTGGGTCCTCACTGCCCCTGGCCTAGCTGGAGTTACCTGGGCCATAAAGAAAAGACCTACTGTGCTCCTCTCTTCAGTCACTCTATCAACTACCAAAGGAGGGCCTGGGAGATGGAAGCTAAACAAAGTTCCTTAAGTGTTATTTGGGCCCTTGTTTTTTCGCTTGCATGGCATAATTTGGCAAAATAGAGTTATAAGAGATTAAGTAGAAGAGAACATCAAGAATTGAATGTCAGAGAAGGGGGAAGGGAATCAAAGATTGAAAGAAAAAAATATGAGGGAAAAAAGATGTCAAATATTACCCAGACTTGATCATAAAGAAGGAGGAAAATATAACATTATTCATTTTCAGCTGTTTTCATGCCCATTAACCCATTTAACCTTCCTAACTATCCTGGGGAAACTGAGGTCCAGCTTCAGTTGGGCCATGCGTGGTGGGGACAGCAGAGAAGTTATAATATTTAAGTTGCTTTAAGAGCATTCATCCCACTAAGCAAAGAAGCCTTGATGTGGATAATAATAATAAGCAACACTTTTGAGGTTCTCACTATGTGCCACACACTATTCTAAGTGCTTTATGTGATTAACTCATTTGATACTCAGAACAGCCAGGCACAATTATTACCATCATCCCCCTTTTACAGATGAGAAAATAAAGACACAGAGAGGCTAAGCAACTTGCCCAAGATTACATAGCTAGTAAATGGTGAAGCAAGAACATGAACCCAGGTACCCTGGCTTCAGAGCCTGCATTTTTAGCAACTACACTATAATGCCTACCAAAACGCTACCAGATCCCAACCTCACTACTGTTGCTGCCTCTCTAAGGGATCCAAGGTGGCCTAGAGATGGGCCAGTGCTACCAGGACAGGCCTCAAATGAGGACTGATCACAGTGTAAAGATCTGTAAAGGCAGGAAAACCCACAAGGGGATCCAATGGAACCTCCTGAGGTTTATGCAGAAGCAGCAAGTCCAGTGACAAGGCCTGGCTGCCTTATGCTCTTTCCAGAGCCAAGCACACCTCTGGGATATAAGTGCATGGAGCATGGGGTCTGAAGAACAGCCTAGTGCACTGAGCTCCACAGGAAAGAACCAGGCATGGCTTCTAATTTTGTTGGCTGGGCCTTTGGAAGCTGGGAAGAGACTTTACTGGGAGCTGTTTAAAGAAAGAATAAGGGGTTGTATGGGGGAAATGAGGGCATAGAGACCAGACTGGATAGACAGGTTGAGGTGAACCATAAAGAGGAGGTGCTCCTCCAGGGTGTTTTTGTATTACTGACTGCATAGCTCGTAAATTTATTTGAAGTCCATTGGGAGCCACAGGTGTATCCCAGGTGTACTCAACATGAGTCTGGAATTTGATTCCCTGGAAGTTTCTCACTGTTTAGACCTTAGATTAAAAAATCCCAGAAGGAGAAAGGGTGGCAGATTTTAGAAAGTCAAATTTAATTCAGAAATATGTTCAGCTTTTGAAGTTCCTCTAAAAAAAATCACCTTTGTCTCCCAATTTCCACTAGTCTTACTCTTCTCTGATTTTCTTCTTTGTCACTAACACATTTAAGGCATTTCAAGGCAAGACACATCAGTAATAAGTTTAGCATGAGGATTTCTTTTTAAACAAAAAAAGGAGAAAAAGATAGAAAAGGAAAAGAAAAGAAAAAGAAAAGGCTTTGATGTTGGTGGCAAGGCATATATTTGTGTCATGAATCAAATTGGAATAAGGAGACCATGGTTTTGTCAATCTGGGCAGTCTTTTTTGGCGGGAAATCTCTGCATCTCTTTGTCCTTCAAGGGCTTTCAGCATCAAATCATCTGCCCCATTCTACATATAACAGAAGAAAAGGAATGTGAAGTCCTTGATTTCTCTCCTCTGTGGTTTGAAGTGTTTCTAGGAAGAATGTTAACACTCTTGAGAACCCTGAGGTGTGCCTTTAAATTTCTGAGATGGAAGTTAAAGGTAAGGAAAGAACACCAGGTTTCCAAAGGGAGAATTCCAGAAGAAGTAACCATGGAAACCATTCTAAGGTCTTCAGAGCAGTGTCATATTGAGCCAAGAGACAGCAAGCCCCATTAGTGGGAAACGAAACCCTAGAGCAAAGAAGCTGAGCAAAAGAGTGAAATGAATCGAAAATGAATGAAGCAATTTTTAATAACCAGGTGAATAAGACCAGCAAGCACTGAAAGGCAAGACAGCAGAAACCATCTCCTTCTGTAAATTAAAGATGCAAACATAGGCATCTTTTTGTAGCCCTTCTTCTTGTAAACTGTATTCCAATTGCATGCATAACCCTAGGCTCTTCAAGCATACCAGCACCTGATATCAAAACTTGATTCATTGTCATACATTTATTAATCAGTTCACTCTTTCATTCAACAGATGTTATGAGGTATCTGATGCCACATTCATTCATTCATTCATTCAATATTTATTGAGTCTCTACTGTGTGCCAGATACTCTATGAGACACTAGAGATATTGCAGTAAAAAGACAGAGATATTAGCTACCTTTACAGAGCTTGCCATCTAGCTTACACTGTGCTCAGCAACATGGAGGATTCAGAGAAGCAAAAACCTGAGTTCCCTAACCTCAAGGAACTCACAGTTTCCTTAGGAGCATAAAATACAGGCACAGTAAGAATTAAATACTTATATAAGAGCTATGTCAGAATTCCAGGCAAGAATATAAGCAATGTCACAAAGCAATATATCTCCATGTTCCCATTTTATCACTATCCAAGCTCATTTCCGATCTTGTCTCTGGCTATTTAATACATTGCAAAGTTCCTTTGTGAGGGGAATCCTTAATGAGGTGACTATCTTGAAATAAATTCACCCAACATCTGTCTACATCTCACTCATTCTTCAGCCTATATCTCCAAGGACAAATTTGGTTTTAGGTGAATTTTAAAATTCACTTGATTGTGTGGTGGGGTAAGAAGAAATATATTTTGAGTCTAGCTACTTTGAGGGCACCATAAATGGCTGGTCCACTTTGAAACATGTCCCTGAGCCAGCTCTCAGCCTCTAGAAACTCCCAAAGCCATCTTCACTCTCACCTTTGGAGTTGGGCCAGTACTAAACAACTCTGCTGAACTCAGAATAAAACTTTAAGTTTCTGCCTTCTAGAAGACCAAAAAAAAGGTGTTGTGAGTATGAAAAGAGAAAAAAATGGAATGTGAGCATCAACTCTGACCATGGACCTCACACTGATGAGCATGTGAAATTAGGACAGTGTCAGGCCCAGGTGGAAGGGGAGGGGTCACTTACAGATTATGGGTGGGTTCAAAGATTCTTTGATTTGTATTTGGTTAAAGAAATAAAGCTTTGTCTAAAGGCTTAGGATGTTTTAAGTTAAGGTATGGAAGTCTGTTAATCGGAGACAAGTCACACTATACTGACTCAAGTGATCTGTGAAGCAAGTTAAGGCCTACAGGGGATTTAACCTTTGCTCTGCATGGTTTTAGGTGCTGTTAATAATTTAGCATCTTATTGTCCAAGGTGTGTTAGACCGCCATTCGTTTGATGGTCAGGAACTCAGTTTAAAGGTTTTTCTGGGATCCCCTTGGCCAACAGGGCGTCTATTTAGTTGGGGGCTGGAGTAGGTGGAGTTTAGGATTTTAGTTTAGTTCACACTTACAAAACCATGGGAAGGGCTTGGGAAATGAAGGTTAGGAAAGTAGCCCCTAACTTTTAGGAAATCAGAAAGTTGTGGAAATTGTAGGAAGCTGCCATCAATGGTCTCAGCTACCTACAGCACTGAAATAATTGATTTACAAGAGAATGACTGGAAGCTGCTGAAAAAACTCACATCTATTGTCTGACAAAGCCCACATACTTACCTGTTGCTATTATAATGGCTTCTGCTTTCCTTCTACGTTCCAAATCTTGCAAAGGGGCCTCTTGTCAGTGGACTCTATCCTGGCAGCCTGCTGGCAAGAGCTTCTAGGAAATGTAGCTCCTAGGCTTCTAGTCCCTCCGTAGTTGGGAGATCACATAAAGAAATGGACCCCTCCTAACCTTATATATCCACTATTCTTAAGACTGTGACCCAATATTGTATAGATATAGTTTTAACAAAATGCAATCAATCTACACATACTGGGTTTGTTTTTTTTTTTCCTAATCTGAATTTATTGTTGTGTCACATAACAATTAAACCTGTAAATTAATAATTTTCATGACAATAATGTTTCTTTTATTTAATATATTTAAGCACCTTTGAGTTCTAGTGCAGGTGGATTTCTAGTATTTTTCCTCTTTTATGAAAATAATTACTTTATATAAATAGTACTTTTTTTTATTTTGAGTTAATTTCTGAAGTGTTATTTCCCAAATAAATTAATGAGTCAAAATGCATGATGAGTTCCTTAGAAGTTATTGTCTTATTAAAGCTAATGTAGAATAGAAAATTGTACTAATAACATTATGCAGTGTAATCTTATACCATATGGCATTAATCAATCTGTTACTAGCTTTTGTTTTCCTCTGGGTATGTAAGGGATTAAAAAATACAGCTTCACACTAAGACATCTGGCTTCAAAACAATTTAAGTCACAAAGTGCTATATACTTTTTTGCATTTTCACTATTCTTCCCTAAGTCTTACAATCCCACTCTCAGAATTTTTGGCTAATCCCTTCAAAAGAGTCCACCTGTCAATTTTTTTTATTACTCCTACCCTTCATAACTTATCCAGTGTAACCCCATGTTGAACTCTCTATCGCAGAATGGGAAGGGTCTCTGGACAGGATAGGCCACATCTCAGGAGTCTTAAGAGGCTCTGGGTGTCAGCCCACACTCCAAAACTGCTGTTTGCCTAAAAGTGGGCCAGCCCTCCCTGTCCCAGGACTTCTGGGAAGAGTGATTAGGCCACCACCACATTTTAACTCTACATGGAGCTCTCTCCTCCAACTCTCGACATCTTCAACTACACCCCCTTATTTGCCCTCTCTCAGCTCCCTCAGAAGGTCAAGACGATGGTCACGATTCAAAGATTCAAAGATAACCTGCATTTGGGTGAGGCAAAGACATAAAGTGTAACCAAAATGTGTGTATCCTCATAATACCCTGAAATTAAAAAAAAAATTATTCCTTGGCTTAATTTGCAAATAATACATTTAAGATTTTTACATTTATATTTAAAACAGGGTCTACCTATACTTTTCTTTTTCATAATTGGCTTGTCTGATTCTTTTGTTGAAATCTATATTACCTCATGAGATGACTTGCAATAATTTTCACTCTCAATTTTCCAGAGCAGTTTATGTACAGTATTGAGGTTATTTTCCCTTGATTATTCATATATTTTCATCTGTAAAATTGTCTTCATTGGTAATTTTATTTTTGTGGGTAAAATTCAAATTCTTTTTGAATTGTAGGTAAGGTTCTATTTGTTTAGTGGTCCTAAGTTTTTTCATTTTCTATTTCTGCATGAGATAATTTTGCTATTTTTATTTTTTTGCAAAATTTTTTATGTATTTAACTTTTCATATTTATTAGCATAACGTTGTTCCTTATAGTTTTATTTCCCTTTTCATCTGTCTTCATTTTTATTGCCAGTATCATTTACTCATGTCTAACTCTTTTATGTTGGAAGACATCCCAGAGATTTGTCTATTTTTTCTTATTCTTTTTTAAAAAACATTTTTTATTCCACATCTTTTTTTTGTTTTCTATTTCATTAAGTTCTGTTAATTTTCTTCTAGTTTTTTAGGGTTTGTTTTGCTGTTACCTGTCTTCTTGAGTTAACTGCTTATTCATTGTTTTTCTAAAATATGCATGTAAGCAATACATTTTATTCTATGTATTGCCTTGGCTGTGATTCACAATTTTGATGCAGTGTTTTAATTCTCATTTAATCCTGAATGTATTTCAATGTACATTATGCTTTTTCTTTCATCTGGATGAGCTTTTCATTTTTAAGGAATTTTTTGACTATCTTTTAGTATCAATCCATTCTTTGATGTTATTGTTTAATAATTTTTTTATAATGTTAATTTTCTAGATATTTTAAACATTCTTTCACATTGCTCTACTGTATCACATTGTTGATGCTAATCCTTCTCCTTTTTATGATGTCTGTTGATACATTCTTGGTTGTTCATTTTTCTGTCTTTTTTATACTTTTTAAAAAAAATTTCAAATGCCTCTTTAGTGTTAACATTTGTTTAACTGTGGGGGTTCAGTGCATGTCGGCTTATGAAACTGCTTCTTCACAGTATTACTGGCATTGCTTCTGCTAAAATTGCAGGGAATTCTCATTAAACTCATAGCAGTATTCACGTTACTATCTCAATTTGGGAATCATATACCACTCAGATAGAGACATGTTTTCCAGTATTCAATTAAGTTGCAGATTTGGAGTTTTGTTTCTGATAATAGAATTGATTTTTCATCAGAACACTGAATAGAAGTAATTTTTCATGTTTTCCTGGAGGAAAATTGGTAAAGGGTTTCTAGACCCGTGTTTACAGAGGGGTCATCCATTCTTGGGTCCTGGCTACCTGTGGGGGTCTCAGTGCCAGCTTCCTGCCTTTCAATACCCCATGGCCATGCATTCATGGATTTGTCCCCAGGAGTCAGAGACTATTTTAGGACTAATATTTCCAGGGAGTCACAGCACATGCTTATTGCTCTGTCTTTGAATTCCTGTTTTATTTCTGGCACTTAGAGATTTCCTTTTCTTTCTTCTAAGTTTGTCTATATATTAAACTTACGTGGTTACATTTTAGTTAGCATTTCTATGTGGTTTAGCTGACAGTGTAAATTTGAAGTCTCAGGGAAACCAACATTATTGGTGAGGGTGGAAAGGAAGGAAATAATTCAGGAATATAGAGGTGCTAGATGAGGACCAGTGACAGATTGCTCCAGAAAGTCAGCAAACATCTGGCATCTTCTAGGGACCCCGGGGGGCCTGCCTGACCTGTTTGCTCTTTGGTCATGGCACACTAAGAACAGGGCCCTGGGCAGGTGGCCTGATAGGAATTGGCATTTGTTGAGGTGGCTTCTGGAGGTACCTCAGTCCTATTGTTGAACTCAGTGCCACTTAAGTAGTACAGGATTCTAACAGAAAAGAAAGTCACGGTGGTGCTGCTTTGCATGTACTGACACTGAATAGAAGTGATGTTTTATATCTTCTAAAATGTATTAGAAAGTGATTAAAATCACAGATAGCCTTTTCTGAATGTGGCTCTAGTTTAATACAATTCACATTCAGTAAGTGCCTACTAAGAAAGAGAGGGGTAGTTGAATCTCTACACCTGTCAGCTTAGCAGAGGAGGTGGGTGCACACAGCCAAGCCCCAAACAAGGTAAGGCTTATTTTAAAAGTGGTATGAAAAGGTGCTGTCTGAACAAAGGCAAAAAAGGAATAAATTGATTGATTCAAATGAGGGGGAGTGAAATGGCAGGGAAGCCTTCCTAGAGGCAATTTCTGAGCTTTGCCACCACTGGAAGGATTAACAGGATGTTATCTGTTGAGTAAGGGAATTACTCATAGCAGGGGGAATGTAACTTGAGTAGAAGAACACAGACCTCTCTCTGAAGGGTTTTCAAACTACTGCTTAGTAATTCACTGGAGCTGCAAATGAGGATATATTCAGAGTAGATAAGGCTGGGCCCAGATAATAAAAGACCTTGGCTGTAATATTTGCCTTCATTTGTTTGGGAGATGTTTTTCCCCTTAAGTTAGAGAAAATGAAATTTTGCATCAACTCAGTAGATGCCTACATTTGGATTATATTTTGATTCCCTTAAAGTCCTTTCCATATACCTAATTTTCCTTTAATAGTTGACTTAGCTAGCAAAATAAGAATTGACTTAATTGGTTTCCTCTAATGTAATATTGTTGGGAGAAGTAAGGGATTTTGAAAGTGTGTTACACAAAAATTACTCGGTAATATTATTTTAGTTATTATCATAAAAATATAATACTAGGAACTTTATTGCTGAATGAAAGAGATACAGACTAAGGAAGGGTATACAGTTTTACTATGACAATTTCACATCACATGCTATTTATGTTACATGTGATTTTCTGAGATACCAGTAAGACTTGAAAATTAATATACTTGGCATTTTACTCAAAAAATAATGATTTTGTTTCTCACCTTTATTTATAATCACTGCAAAGTTATAAAAAGGAATAAGGTAGGGAGTGTTCATTAAATTGGTGAAGCTTATTAGAGTACTTTCTAGACTAGCATGATGAAAGACTCAAGATACTGGGAAACACTGGCCCAAAGTCTTTTAATATTAATTTGTAATTATGTATATGTTAGACCCCAAAATTCACAGAACATTTATTATTTTGATCTTAGTTTTAATTAAAAATCAGAAGAAATATGATCCTCTATTGCTATGCTAGTCAGTTTTACTTAGCCTTTTGTTCCTTTATTTAATAGATCTATCTTCCTACCTGTCTATTAGTATTTATCTAGTTATTTTAGCATCTGCCCTTAGTCCTAGTGCTCATTGAACCAAAGTACAATGAAGCACAATACCTGATTTCTTTGATCGGAGCCTTGCTGTTCTCTACTTTTGTTTGCCTGGATTTTGGTCCCGACGTCATCTTTAAGATGGATCATCCCTGGTTTGAATTTGTGAACTGCAAACTGCAAACTGTGAACTGTTTGAATTTGTGCACTTGGCAGTCCAATTGCGTGGGGATATTTCTGCAAATGGGAATAAATGGCGATTAACTTCCTGCCACCTGCTTCAATAATATCCCTCATAGATTGAAGCTAAAGTGCAGAAGTGGATGGGTGATATGTGAATATAGCACAATGCTTTTCTCATATCTCTTTGTTTTCAACACTTAAAATCCTGAATATTTGAGAAAGATGCAAATTATGAAAAATATTAATAGTTTTTCTCAGACTATTTTTGGTAAACTTATAAGTTTAAATGCACATTTGTTGAGGTGGCTTCTGGGAGTTTCCTCAGTCCTATTGTTGAACTAAGTATTACTTAGTTCAACAAACTCACAGGGTTTAAACCTACATGTTTACCAAAACTTCAATTGTAAAAACAAATTACAATTAGGAGGAAGAAATCGCAGTTGTTTTGCTGAATTTGTTAAAGCTTTACAAAAGATCACATATACTAGATGGAATTCAAACAATTGAAATGTAATTGTTTAATTGAAATAGAAAATCCAAAGAGAGTATTTTGTGGTGGTGTTAAGCTCTGAAAAATGAGCAAAAAGACTTCTTGTCTCGCATAAAATTATTTCATTAAATAGGCCTTTACGTTTTAGCCAACTTTAAAAAGTAAAAGCAGCAAGACATTTTTTAAAAAGTAGGGGAAGAATGATGACTCAGAGGAAGAACAAGGAAAAAAAAATTTAGAAGAAGTTATTACCTGAAGGCATTAAACATAACAAACTTAGCTGGCATTTGTCACAGTAGTTTCAATGTTAGGTACAAAAGAAAACATATTTAGCTACTGGTTTCAAAACAGAGCAGAATTACCAAATCTAAAAGTAGTAATTCTTAAAATGTTTTCATTCGCTCAACCAACACTAATTGATGTGACTATTCATCAGACACTAAGTAAAGCAATTTCTGTTTTAAGGAGCCCATAGAAGTGCTGGATAGGTGTTAGCGGTGGGGCAGTGCAGTGAATTCGCTCAGGGCGTAGGGTGTCGCAGATGGGCAACCCACCTGTCAGAGTTGGCGGTGATGGTGGTAAGAGCTGTATTCACTTGGCTGGTTCCAACTCGTTTGGCCTTTCCAGATCATTTACATTTATGGCCCATGCAGGCCATCAGATTTGGAATGAAGCTTCTTCCAGAGCCAGGTCCAGAGCTGCTGCAATGCACTTACCCCTGCGAGCACTGAAGAGGGGACAGAGAGCTTGCACAGGTACAGTGGGATTGATGCCTGCCTTTGTGCACAGCAGGGCTCCCCTCCGTTATGGAGGAGCAGGCTCTTGCCCATGGCTCCTGGAGTCTTGCCATTCGCTCCTTCCCAACGCTGGCTATATGCAGATTAGCTAAACCTAAGGGGTTGGTCATTGGCTACGAGAGGGAGGTGGGCTCTGCTTTCCCACCTATTTCACCACAGCTTTTACAGAGATGTAGATTAGAAAACGATATCTGGTGATAAGATCCCGACACTGCGGTTGTCCAATCTTCCACACTAAATTCTCTGCGGGTCCCACGGAAGAAACCGATCCCTTGTGACCTGAGCCTTGAAGGATGAGAAGGCGTCATCTTGGCAGGTCTGGGCCAGGGCAGGAGGGGTGGATGGACTCCAGCAAGCACCAAGGAGCAGGGCATGTTAGAGTATCTTGTAAAGAATTAAAAGAAGCTCAGCACTGACGTCCAGGAAGTGAGACGGGAGAAGCGGAAGGAGGCTGAAGAGGAAAGCAAGGCTCACGATCATTCAGTACCTTGCATGGAAGCAAGGGGTCGGGGCTCTATTTTGAAAGTGATGGAGAGACACAGTAGGTTATTAAGGATGAAATGTCCAATATCCTTGAGTGCTAAGTTTGACAGTTGATACCTATGATATTTCACTTTGATATTTCTTGTTTTATGTTTACTGTGAAGGGACATCCTCATTCTTTCAAACGCATCATTTAGCTTGTGATTATTTGTCAAAATTTTTTTAGAGCAATTTTTGTGAAACCATGGATAAGTCAAAATTTCGAGTTATTTTCGAATTTGAGTTCGATCATGGAACCAATGCAGCGCAGACAGCCTGAAATATCAATGAAGTGTTAGGGAAGGATGTGGCTAATGAATGCACAGGACA
>CAUYSK010008823.1:0-21084 GCA_963575035.1 Avahi laniger
TCAAGCGATCCTTCTGCCTCAGCCTCCCGAGTAGCTGGGACTACAGGCATGCGCCACCATGCCCGGCTAATTTTTTCTATATATTTTTAGCTGTCCAATTCATTTCTTTCTATTTTTGGTAGAGATGGGGTCTCGCTCTTGCTCAGGCTGGTCTCGAACTCCTGACCTTGATCGATTCACCCACCTCGGCCACCCAGAGTGATAGGATTATAGGCGTGAGCCACCGCGCCCAGCCTATGAATTAGCCTTCAACTTAACAAAGCAACTCCATGCAATACTTCAAAAGGAAAATACATATTATTCAATCGCTTTGGATGAATTAACTGATACTACTGACTCGGTGCAGGTTTTATACTTCATTCACGTCATAATAGAAGATTCTTTGCTACAAAGAGTTACTCGCTTTGGGCACTCTTGCAAACAGAACACGGGGGAATAGATATCTTCAACAATTTTCAAGATAAATGTAATGAAGTTGGACTGAATTTGGTAAATTTAGTGAGTGTATGTACTGATGGTGCACCTTTCATGACAGGAAAACATGAAGGGTTTATTGCACAGATAAAAAAAAGTATTTACAGATCCAGATGCTCTCATTTCTTTTCATTGTATCTTGCATCAGCAAAATCTCTGTGCTAAAGCTACTATTTTAAGTGACACTTTGCAACAAGTTATAAATATTGTTGAGACATGCAAATGCAACATGGCATCATCAGTTTCATAATACGCTAAAGTTGAACAATGAGGTATTCAATGTGGATTTGCCTTATCATTCTAAAGTGCATTGGCTATCACCGGGACAGGTGTTAGCCAAAATTCTATCTCTGCAAGAACAGATAGTTAAATTTTATGAAGAACAGAATCAGCAATGTAATTATTGAAAGATTTCTATAAGAATGCAGCATTTCTGTGTGATATCATGTCAAATCAAAACAACTTGAATATTTCTTTGCAAGGTAAAACTAAGTCTATATGATATGTGTCAAAAAAATCCAAGCATTTTTTAAAAAGCTATCATTTTTCAAAACACTTCTTCTTCAAAAGGAAATTTCAGATGAATATTTTCCCCAGTTAGCAAAGGTCATTGATGAACAGGACGATATATGCAAAACATTTGAAGAATGTGCAACTGTCACAGACCTGTTCATCGGAGAATACAATGAAAGCTTCACTGACTTTGAGAATCATGACGTCACACTCAAGTTATCATTTCAGCCTCACCTAGTTGATAGCACCAAGGAACCTAAAGAACTACAGAATGAATTGATTGAGCTCTCAGTAGATGCCATTTTAAAGTCATTGTTTGATGCTAAGAAAGATCCAATTGAAATATAGAAAAATGCAGTAGAATATCCATGCTTTCTTGCTTTTCAACCACTTATGGCTGCGAATCTACATTCTCCTACCTAACCCAAATCAAGACACCCTTAAGGTCACAAATGACTGATACCCATCTAGAGGATCAACTGAAACTGCAACCAAATATTCAAATGCTTTCCAACACAAAGCAGACACAACAAATTCATTAAAAGGTTAACTTTAAAATTAACAAATAGGTCTCATTTTTCGAAATTATTAAATACATAAGTAGTTAGATTTTTATAAAATTATGTACATTTTTAAGTATATCTAATTAAAGTTTCTTGAACACAGCCTTATTTGATTTCAGCTAAATTAATGCAGACTTCCATGATGAAAATGTTCCCCACCCGTGAGCTAGCTCAATGCCTGGTACTGAGAGATACTAGGTAAAAGTTAGTTCCCTTTTCCCTTCCTCCCCTGCATTCCCATCCCTTTGCTACATAGCACTGCAGAGAAATAAACAGAAAGATACATTCGCTGCTGTCTAGTTCCTTATGTTCTAAAAGGAGACACATTTTATCATTAAAAGCCACAGACACACATTCCTTTTGTTTAAAGACTTTTCAAGTGTCAATTTCACCCTTTTCTACTCTTTACTAGGAAATAGAATAGAAAGTAAAAATAAAAAATGAACTGAAGAGAAAGTCCTGGAGAGCTATGTGTGATGATCATCCGAAACACAAAACAGAGTGCTTGGAATAGAGATTATGTAGAGTGTACAAAGTGGAATTATTAACCAGACCTAAGATGCATTGTATGAGAAAGAGCCAGCCAAGTGTCCCTCCTTTGGAAGCTCTGTGGTGATTAATCAGTGGGAGTGGCCGATAGTCATCTCAGATCACAATACCATAGAAATCTTGTCCAACTCGTGTGGCCTTCTTTAACCTGCTCTGGGTGACCCCATTGTCCTAGAGCCAAGTGGGTGAGGCAGGTCAACAACCGTAAATAATGAACAGCCTTGTGGATTCATGGTCAGAACCAGGAGAGCCAGAGCCGTGGTTAAATCAGTGGACAAATGTGAAGCTATATCCGGGCGGTGAAGCAGGGTGTTAGACCTTGTCAGGCGACGGAATTGCAAATTGTGGATGAAGTCCATGTTGGGGTGCTGGCTGAATGGAGCAGCCAGTGCCAGCTGATCCAAAAGGGCCAGGCTGGGCCAGGCCTACAGCAGGAGCCAAGTGCCAGCCCTGGAAAGGGAGGGGAACAGAGGGGAGAGAAGCAGGGTCCAGGAAATAGCCAAAGCTGAAAACAAGCAGAACGAAAACAAGCAGGTTAAGGTCAGCACTCGTCTGCAACCCTGCTGTCAAATCCAAGCCTGAGTGACGCAAGGACAGAGTCTAAGAGCCAGGCTGAGAGCTGGCACAGTTCCTCCAGACCGGAAATGCTGTGCCCGCCTTGCTCGCCATGTGCGCAGAGCCTAGGGCACTGTTTGGCAGGCAGACAACGAGGTCTACGTAAATGCTGGTTGTCCTTGCCATTGTCAGAGTTGCCAGAAGCCAATGGTTGATCACAGTGAGGGGAACTGAGGGATGGACCAAATTGTGAGTGCGACACTTGAAAGTAAACCTTTCTCAGGAAGTGCCCTGACCTGTCTTAAAGTGTTGGGAGTCAACGCTTTTAGTCTGACACACCTCAGACCTTCCCTCTCTCCTTCCTGATGGCCTGTGTTAGTTTCCTGTGGTTTCTGTAACAAATGACCACAAACTTCTGTTGTTTCCAGCTTAAAACAACAGAATTTATTCTCTCACAGTTCTAGGGGCCAGAAGTTCGAAAGCAGTATTATGGGGCCAAAATCAAGCTGCCATCAGGGCCACACTCCGGTTTCCTTGCTTCTTCCAGCTTCTGGTGGCTCCAAATGTTCTTTGGCTGTGGCTGAATCCCTCCACTCTCTGCCTCTGTCTTCACGGGTCTATTTTCCCTCTGTGTCTTTTCTCGTCTCCACGTGTCTCTCCTCTGTGGGTCTCCTATAAGGATACTTGCCAATGGGTTTAAGGCCCACCCAAATAATCCTGGGTGATACCATCTCGAGATCTTTAACTTGATTACATTTGCATGGACTCTCTTTCCAAACAAGGTCACATTCACAGGCTCTGGGATGTGGACATGACTTTTAGGGGCCACTACAGCTCCCCTGTCAGGATTTACCTGTCCCATGCCTCGTTCCTTTAGGTCCCATGCAATGCTAAATATTTTGAGCAAAAATGTTAATGATTTAATGTGTTACCTCTCAGTGTGTATGTATATTTATCAGAGAATTCCTAGAGACTTAAGGCCTTGGTTAAGAGAATGGCTCTCTAGTGGCTGGGATTTCAGCCCCTACCCTTTGTTCGCCGAAGAAGATGGCTTTGGGAAGAGCAGTCACTGCCCTCCATCAACTCGCAGCTTGCAGGGGATATGCTCTTGTCACCCACAGTGGAAATCATGGGAGAGCTGGAAGTGCTGTTAGACCCATTTCATCTCCTCCTGGCTTTCCAAATAACTTTTGCCCTTTTCTGTTGCTAATCCTTCCCTTTTAAACTAGTCAGCAGTAGCCCCGCACTGTGCTAAGCAATTTACAAGCCTCTCATTTAATCCTTGTAACATTCCCTAGGAAGTAGGTACCATCACTCTTGTACTTTGCAGGAAAGGAAATTGAGGCTTAGAAGTTAAATGGCAGGGCCAGGACCTGACCCCAGGTTTCCTCTTGCTCCAAACCCCATCCTCTTAACCACTCTACTGATGTAGCTCCTGCAGATCTCTGAACAGCAGTGCTCTCGGACCTGGGCTGCCGGGAACAGGAGGACGGGAGTGGTCAAGGGAGAATTACACAAGCTAGTGAGCTGTGATGGAAAGCTGCTGGTCCTGCTTCTAGAAAGTCAAGGGTGGCGGAGTGTGATGGCTGATGCTTGGGTGGGGAGTTGCATGTGTATTTCCAAGTGCCCACCTTACTGAGATGCTCCCTTTTCTTTAGGGGTGAACACTCCCAAATTGACACGATTTAGAGGGCAAAAGTGCACAAGGACTGAGCAGAGTCCCTCCCAGTGTCTTCCTGTGAACATGGGGGTAAAGGGGAGAAGGAGGGAGAAAATACAACTGAGAAAACAAGCCCAATTTTTGGTAAGGTGAGATGTCTTTGACACTCATAAAGGTGTTGGGTAACTCTATTGTCCCTTCCCAGCAGGAACAGCATTTGCCCCAGTGATGGTGTTTCAGCCTAAACTGCCTACCCATATGGAAGGCAGGAAACTAACATTTCTTTCAGCATATGGATTTTCAGACTATTTCCCTTGCATTAGTTCAATTAATCCTCCAAATAGTTCTTTGAGGGAGATGTTCCTACCCTCATTTTATGGATAGAGCAATGGGACTCAGAGGGCTGAGGTGGTTTGCCCAATGTCACTCAACTGGCAAGTCTGATTTGGGCTTGTCTCCTAATTCCAATATCAGGGCTCCCATTTATATTGCAGTTCCATAGTTATTACAAAACCCCATTGATGCTTATTTGCCTGTTTTGGTGTGAAGAAGAATCCACTTGTTTCATAACAAGGCGAAATCAGGAAACGTGCAAGGTCCCTGGCCTCCCCAACCTGGCCTGCTTCTTATCCCTCAAGCCAGGCTTTGTCCACTTCTGCCTAGAAAAGTCCTTCTTGAACTTTAAAACCCACCTCAAATGTCTCATCTCTTTGAAACTTCCTAGATCCACCACATTCGGGCTCCAGGTAGAATATTTGTTCTTTTATATATGTTCCCTCAGACCTATATGTGTATGTGCATTACTGATAATGCACTTTTAAAATACCTGTCTCCCCAACTAAGATGTGAACTCCTCAAGGACAAGGACTGTGTCCTATTCATTGTGGCCCCACCAGGACCAGTTCAGGGAGGTTAGGCAAGACCTACTGGGTCTAAGGCTCTCAGTGCAATTTACCTTGGTTCTGAAACCCACTGGTGCATTCAGGCAAGCCTGGCCTCTTCCTTCCCTTGGCTGGATGTCCACATGATTCATGCCTCCTTCTGGAGGCCATTACCATGTCCCTGCCCAGATGCTGGTGCTGAGCTTCACTCTGCCACATGGATTCGCTGGTGTCCCCTTGCCTATCACCACGTGGTCCCCACAAGCCTCCTCTACATCCCTGGTCTGACCTGCTTTGTCCCTAACCACACAGGCTGGATTGGCGTGGCTTTGCCACTGCCCTGGTGACATCTCTCTTCCCCTCCTCATCACACTCCTGTCCCTGCACATCATTCCACGGAAAGGTATAATGGAATCCTCTCTTGACCATTGGGGCATTAGGCCTGGTAAAGGCAGGAAAATGGCCCCCAAAGACATCATGTCCGTATACCTGGAACATGTAAATATTACCTTATAAGAAAAAAGCATCTTTGAAGATGTGATTAAATTAAGGATACTAAGATGGAGAGATTCTCCTGGATTATTCAGGTGGGCCCTAAACATAATCGCACATGTCTTATAAGTTAGAGAATGAGGGGCATTATACACACAAACACACACACACACACACACACACACACACACACACACGCACCGACACACACGCACAGGAGAAGGCTGTGTGAAACCAGAGACAAAAGTTGGAGTGATCTAGTCACGAGCCAAGGAACACCAACAGCCACCAGAACCTGGAAGAGACAAGGAGCAGAGACCCCCTGAGAGCCTCTGGAGGGAGTGCGGCCCTGCTGACACCTCACTTTTGACCCAGTGATAATGATCTTGACCTTAGGGCCTTCAGAACTGTGGGAGAATACATTTCTGTTGTTTTAAGCCACTAAGTTTGTGGTAATTGGTTATAGGAGCCACAGGAAACCAGTGCGGGCCCCAGAGGGGTTGACCTTGCTCTCCTACTTTCTTTCAACCTCGCTAGTTTCACAACTGTCCCATCTGCCTCACTGCCCTGGTTTCTCCCAGCCCCTTCTCTAAGAACCTGAGCTAATGACCACCATTTACTGAGCACCTACTGCATGCCAGGCACTGAGCCAGGGGCTTCCCAAGGGCTACATCACCAATTCATACAATAACCCTGAGATGCGATTGAGGCCAAAAGAAGTTAGGTAACTTGCCCGTGATCATACAGCTAGAACATGCTGGAGCTGGGATCCAAAACAGGCCTCACTTCAAAGCCTAGAGCCTCGCTGACTGAGTGGGGTCTTCTCTAGCTGACCAACCGTCAGTTCCCATGTCTTTCTCCAGAAGCCCAGTGGCATCTCATAAAATAATAAGTGTTTATTATGTTTCAGATGTTGTGCTCAGGAGTTTATGTACATTATTTTTATCGTCAAAGCAACTTCATGAGGTAGGAGCAATTATCATCCCTTTTTACTGACCAAGAGATTACTGGTAGCGGTAGAACCAGCAGCAGGCCCTGCGTTTCCTGGACTCCTCGACCAGTGTCGTCTCCTCTGATCCTCCAGCCCTGCCGTTTGCACTGGTGTGCGAGTCTGTAATTTGACTTGGACTTGTTTCAGGCTTCTGAAAGGCCTCTGTGTTGTCCAAATTTGGAGGACTTCCATTAGGTTTATGTGCGGAGCTTGCTTGTTAGTTTCCAGAGAGTTCAAAACACCCACAGCACCGCATAAATGTTCCATTCCCAGACACTCACAAACACCCTGCCCACATTTTCAGAAGTCTCTCTCCCTAGCCCTATCTTATCCTCCTCCTCCTCCTCATTACAAACCTTGAGAGAGTTGCACTGCAAAATTAATATACTAAAAATAATTGTAAAATATAAACTGTTATAATGCATTATAACAATGATAATACGAAATTTGGAAAGAGGAAAAATGTTAAGAATTTCACCAAAATATGTACTCTAAGTAAAGTCTTTTGGAAAAAAAAGGCTTAATAGAGGTAGGTGGAGGAAAGAAAGCCAGAGAAGAGAGAAAGAATGAGAGAGAAAGCAAGATTCTCTCTATTTATAAAACCCGAATACCTAAATCGATTTATTGGGAATTAGTAGTAACGTGCATGCTTTCACATGAAACACTGAAAAACTTAATAGAACAGCAATCCACACAGCACAGCCAGTAGACGACAAACTGCTTTTGAAGCGAATTAGGATTCCCCACATTTCCCAGATCATTAGGGCTCTTTTTAAGCTTTGGGAAGGAAGAACCCCATGGAAGGGAAAAAGAACTCTCCACAATTATGGTCAGATATAGAATAACAAACTGAAAATGAGACCAAGAATAGAGAAATCTGGATTTCACTCCTAGCTTTTCCTCCATGTGCTGAGTGATCTAGGACAAGGCGCTTCCCTTCTCTGGGCTTCAGTTTTTTCCACTTGCAGATGATTTCTATGGTACCTTCAAATTCCTCAAGGATTTTTTTTTACTAAAATAGCATCACAGTCCTGCTTCTCATTTCATTTTTGCTTTTCTTCTTAGAGTCACGTAATCAACAGAGAGAAGGAGGCAAGGAGATATGGTTGCTGCTGAACACACACATTTATCCAGAGAGCAAACCACACAGAGACATTTGGTTAAAAATCTTCTGACAAAACTGTATCTCACACCCAAATCCCAAGCTCAGTGGAACTGCTCTTGAGATGCCAGCTAGGGCAGGCTTGCCAGGGAGGAGGTCCGTGGTGGCCTCTGTCTGAATCTCTTCCATAGCCACACTCCCAGAAAGCCAGCCTTGTCATTAAGTCCGCAAAGTAAACATTGTCCTCAGCAAAAGCCCTAGTTAGCAGTCACCTAAAGTCAACCATGCTCTTTTAAGGGGAGAGCTTTCACCATTCATCGCTGCACCAGTGCCTGCCTTAAAACTTGAAAACAAACATGGGGTTCTTGAGGTGCTGGCCTTTCATCCAAAACCACCAAAGGCTGTGGGCAGGATTCAGAATCATGTTTCACTGGCTGGTCCAGGCCACAGTTTGGGGAGGGAAACAGACACAGGGGACAAAGAGTTGGGGAGGGTTAAAAAAAAAAAAAGGACCTCACTGCTATTATTGCCACAGAGCTATGGGTACTATTAACACAGTCAGAAAATTTTACCCACAGCTCCAGACTCTAGATTTATCAATAAGCCTTTCTTACCTTAAACATTCGTCATCGGTATATCAAGTTTTACCATGTCATTTTGTTTTTGTTAATTAATATGTTGCTTCACAGTTGTGTTAAAGCTGCATCTTGTGTGTCTGTCTTGAACCCCCACCTAGCTGGCAAAGTCTTCAAAGGCAGAGGAAGTTACAATTGTTTGGTTTCCCAGCCCGACAAGGTGTCCAGTGCAGAAGAGAGCCAAGACAGGCAGACTCCTTTGCCAGGAGGTCCGCAGCAGCTCTTCATTCGTCCCCAAGCCCTTCTCCCACCAGTCCAACCTGTCTGTTTCTGTGACCCACAAAGAAGTGCTTCCTCCCCCAAGTCTGAGAAGACCAAGCAGGGTGCTGAGGAACGTGTTATCAAGTTCAGCCCAGATTAGTCAATATCGCATCTTGGACTTTCTAAATAATGACCATAATAATAGCTAACATTTATTGAGCATCTACTATGTGCAGGCACTGCTAAGCGCTTTGTCTTGTGACACATCCTCATAACAAACCTATAAGATAGCTACTTTTATCATCTCCATTTTACAGATGAAAAAACTGAGACTCAAAGTACACAGCTAAGAAATGGTAGACCTGAGATTCTAATCAGGGCTGGCTGAGTTGAATCCTGTGTTTTAACTCCTAGGATATACTGCCTTCCAAACTTGTTTGTAAATTCCTTGAGAGCAGAGATTCTATCTTTTTCTTTTCTGTACTCTCACAGAGCTTAGAGGGATCCTGAGCAGTAGTAGCCTCTTAGCATCTGCCTGTTAAGTGACTGACTGATGAAAGAGCCACGCCCAGGGTGGTCAAACACTAGAGGAGAGAGTGACAAGAGGTTAGAGAGGGCTCTGGCAAAGAGAGTTTAGAGAGCTGCTTATAGCCACGCCAATTTAGGATGAGAGAATGGAGGCACAGAGGCCCCTTCTAGGCAATACTTAGAAGCTTCCAGAAAGCCTTGTGCAGGAAGGTGCCTTCTCTTCTTAAGGAGGACTCTCCAAGGAATAATGAGACATCCAGACATAGCAGGAGCACCGGAGTGGCTGTAGGACCAAGCCAAATTCGATGCCACTGGTGGTCACCAAGGGGCCAGTGTTGTTCTTTGCAACAAAATGCTCATCTGGTTAACCTCTAGTTTAGAAAAATGCACCGTGCCCAACTACTCTACACTTGACTGCAGAATTTTTTTCTTCTTCTGTACTAAAGATATGAAGGATTGCAGCCCCATTTTCCTAATGGTTCATGTTTCAATATTTGATTTATAATCAATCATTTGGAACTGACAACACATTTTCCACAGGGAAACATATTACTTAAAAAGGTCAGGATCTAAGGCAAGGTCCTAAAGGCCTTATTTTACCGTTATTAGTAGCAATGAGTCCAGTGATACATATCACCCACAAATAATCATATTCATATAGGAAAATATGGTCCCAATTTGAACTCAGCACTCTGGAACAGTGTATCCCCAGCGCTGACAGTAGGGACTCCTGAGTATGAGAAGGTTGGCAGCACTTTGGTACCCAACAGCCTTCTAACTGGGTTTGGAGAGGAGACCGGGATGTAAGGGTATGAGATCATCCCAGCCTTATCAAGGAAGTCATGTCCACTGAAGCAAAGAGTTCGCCAACACCCCAATACCTGCTGGCTCAGGAGGGCACACATGGGGGCATAAGTCACATTCCTGACCTCCTTGGGGCATCTCAAAACTTTGAAGGGGTTTCCACCATACTCAGCTTGTTTAATTCCTGACACAAGGAGATCAATGCCCACCTAGCCCCAACTCCAACCCAAGACCCTTTCTTCCACCTACCACTCTGTGCTGAGAGACGGGGGTTGCGGGAGGAGTACCTTGAAGAAGCTCCTTATTTATTTATTTTTTGAAATTATTACAATAGCTACTATTATCTTTTTTTTTTTTGAGTACTAACTTCAGGCCAAAAGCTTTATATATTTTAATTTATTAAATTCTCATGACAACTCTATGTGCAGATTTAGCCACACTTAGAACATGAGGAAATTGAGTTTAGCATGATTAAGTAACTTGTCTTAGATCATACAGCTAGTACTTGGAATAATGAGGATTCAAAACGCAGGCTGAGACATCACATTAAACTCATAAATATGTACAATTCATATGCGTCAATTAAAAACAGAATTTTAAAAATAATAATAGATAATTTTTTAAAAACCCTATCTGTTTGAAACCTCATTCCAAGCTATCAATTGCTATGGTATACTTGTTTCTTGGGGAGACGGGGGGGGGGGCATGGGATGGAATCCAAAAAAGAGATCACAAAGCAATGCTCACCATAAGTATATTGAAATTATATATTTTTACTTAAATGATAATCTTAAAAATTGATATAGGTATACTCTGGATCATTAGGCAGTACAATTATAACTGTGTCCTGTCACACAATTTTGTATTTGTCTGTGGTCGATTGCTAGCCAGGAGGAGGCCAAATACCATCATGGCTCACTGAACGAATGAGGGCTTTGCAGTAGCTTGAGCAGAGACAAATCCCAGGAGAATTGCTTCTTCATGAAGTCACGCAGCAATAGCAGCACAGGCAAATGGAGCTCACGAGGAGCGTCCCCTTAGGTGCCATCCTCACACGGGGAGCAGACACATTACACAGATTCCATTACTCTGTACCCAGCATTGCACACCGCGGTGACTCATGATTTTTGAGAACTGATTACGTGGCTGTTAAGGTGCCTCAGGTCCCAGTGAGAATTGTTTAAAAGTAAAGGTCCCAAGTTTCCTCTTGGCTATTCTTCTCTTTTGATGATGCAATGCATAGTCATAACTATTCCGTAAAATCTTCTCGTTTTCCTAGCTAAGAGAAGAAACGTTAAGAAACCAAAAGATAAAAACCTTCTAGACCAATCCTTCCATGTGAGTAGCACATCAAACTTGTTTATGAAAAAGGAAGAAACACAAAGTTTAAGTTTGTTACAGCATTAGAAAAAGTAGGAGAGACCGGGCGTGGAAGCTCACACCTGTAATTCCAGCACTTTGGGAGGCCAAGGTGGGAGGATCCCTTGAGGCCAGGAGTTCGAGACCAGCCTGGGCAATGAACTCAGGTAGAATTCATGTAGAACACTGTCTGTACAAAAAAGTTAAAAATTATCTGGACATGGTGGTGCGTGTCTGTAGTCCTAGGTAGCCAGGAGGCTGAGACGGAAAGATTGTCTGAGCCCAGGAGCTGGAAGTTACAGTGAGCTATGATTGTGCCACTATGCTGTAGGCTGGGTGACAGAGAGAGAGAGACCCTGTCTCTAAAAAAAAAAAGGAAGAAAAGAAAAAAAAAGTAGGAGAGAAGGAAATATAGAAAAAGCAGTACAAATTAGGAAGAACAAAATGAGATTATAAAAATAAATGCAAATATCAGCAATCATAATAAATACAAATGGAATAAGTGACCTATTGAAAATACAGAAAATACTAGATTTTAAAATATTAGAAATTCAGATATGTACTTTCCGTAAGAGACTTGCTAACCTGTAAGGATCCAGAATGATGGAAAATAGAATTATTTTTTAAAATATCTGGCAAATACACCCCAAAAAAGCTAATGTAGCTATTATTAATATCAGACAGATGAGTTTAAGACAAAAGGTATTATTAGAGATAAAGTGAGTCACCATATTTTGATAAAAGTTTTAATTCATCAGAGAGATATAACAACTCTAAACATATATGCACTTAATAACATACCTTCGAAGTACATAATCTAAAAGTTGATACAACTTTAATTACTTTTCAAATTAAAAATATGCATGATGATGAGGACAAATAAATGAGGAAGGAAAGAGAAAGGGGACCAATGTATGTCGAGGGCTTACAAATTGCCAGGACTGTGCGGAATGCTGGGGAAACAAGGATGCAGAGACATAGTTTCTGCCCTAATGAAACTTCCATATAGAAATAATTAACGTAATGTGACAAAGATCATAATAGTAGGATATGCAAGGCAGGGTGGTGGAAGACAGGACGGAGTTATAATCTGAGTCAGACGAGGAGGAAGTGAGGGAAAACTCACTTAGGAGAAGTCATTTGAAATAGTCTTAATGGAGGAGCAGGAGTTCACTAGAAGGACAAGGGGCAGAGGAGAGAGGACAGGGAACAGGGTGCCAGGCAGAGGAAACTTCACACACCAAAACCTAGAGAGGTGGGACAGCACTCGTTTAAACAGGCGTTTAAACATTGGATAATCACATTGAGGAAGAAAAATTGAAACATTTTCACCGGTAACAATTTCACATCCATGAAGCCTTAGTTTCTGTGACATTCCCACATACCACAAAGGACTGGATGAGCTTCCTCTTCAGCATAAAACAAAAGTCACTAGAAAAATAATACTAATCACATGGGGGATGGGAGGAGTTTAAAAAACTAATAGTTTAATTTTCTTTGGCAAATCCGGCATTGCAGATTTGCTAGGTTCCAGTGTTAATTCACTCCAGTGATGTCACTTTAGTCTCGGATGGTTGCACATTCCAAACAGTCACGTGAATAATACCCTTTGGCTGTCACCAAGAGGCCCAAACAATACCAGCAGCATTGCTTAGCCTCAGCATGCTAGCAAGCTGCCTTAGTTCCTCACTTTCATAATTACAGTCTGATTTGTTACATGTAATAAGCAGGAGGCAAGAAAGTAGAAAGAAAAACAAGTGTGGAAACTATTTCATAGCAGTGCTATGACCTAACACATCCATTTGATTTCAGTTGGCAAAGGAAGGAGAAGATCCAGTTTGACAAAGAAATCAAGAATGGTTGCACAACAGGGTTGAGTTGGGAACGTCCTTTATATATTGTCAGTTTCTGCCATGACAGGAAATTCACTCAGCTGTGAACAAAACATCTTAGAGGGTAGCCAAAAAGTCTTAGGAAATAATGTGCATTTCAGAGGGAACTGCTTTTTTTCTTTCAGACAAAATTTTGTCCCTCGAATTTGGATCCCATTTATGCTGATATTTTTAAGGAAGAAATTGTCTAACATGCAGTGGAAATTGACACCTATCTAACCATTTTTTATTTTGGTGATAAAACTAGAAACTGAAAGGGGGAGGTTATAGGGATTGGGGGGGGAGGATTTCTTCCTTTTCTGGTTTTTTAAAAAATATCCTTTTCTTCAAGTTAAGCCTGGTTTTTGCTTTAATCACAGCAGAAAGCATTTTCCACATCAGGGAATGTGGCAAACAGGCCTGAAACCCTGTCCCCTATCTCCCACTACGCATTTTTGTCCTTTGCCCCACAAGGAGCTCTTTTCCCCGCTTCTCTTGTTTACTCCTCCTTTCTCTGTTCATTCCTCAGTTCTTTTCTAAACCAGCACAAAGTGGCAGAAATGATGCAACCTAGTATTTTTTACAGAAGCTGCTTTATTGTAAAAATTCAGTAAGGATTCATCAAGTGCCTGCCATGTGCCAGCATGGTTCTTGATGTTGGGAATACTATTAACACAATGAGTGAAACAGAAGAGACTGTCATCGAGCTATGTTTGAGGGCCATCCTGGAAAGTCTCTCAGAGGAAGTGTTATCTGAGCTGAGATCTGAGTAATGAAAGGGAGTGAGCCCAGGGGAGAACAGCTGCAAGAGGGCTCCAACCAGAGGGAACAGCCCAGCCCAAAGGCTCTGTGAGGAGCATCAGCTCTGTGCATTCCGGGGACAGAAAGGAATGGGGCATGCGTCTTCAAGGGAAATACTCAGTTTGGATGAAGAAGAGTGGAAGGTCCAAATACAAAATAAGAGAAATTAGCTTAGGGTGAAAGGCATTTTGCCCACAGTAAGAGAGGGATTCCACTAGATCCACCGGAAGGAGGAAGGTTTGAGAGAAGAGAGATGAGGGTTGGGTTCCAGGATCTGAGCAGAAACAAGAGAAAGAATCCTCTCTCCTTAGAGGTCTGAAGAAGGAGAACTGGGGACACAGGCACTCATACAAGGAAGGCCAGGGAAGATTGACGCTAACACATACTTACACGGTCACACGTGCACGTAGCGATAGCCGGTGCCTTTTCAAAGTATGCCAGGTTGAGGAAAATGTACTAAACATGTTTTTTTTTAATATAGTAAGCAGGAGGGCAGAGACCCTGTTTTTACAGTCTGCATTCTCGGTATCTTTTCAACATTTGTTTTCTTTCAGTAAACATAAAAAGCACATACCGTCTTTTAAACTGATTTGAAATGTCAAAATAAGTAAAGTGACTGAAAACAAAGCAAGGTGATTTCAGAATATGTTTGTTCAAGATACGGCTGCCTCCTCCACCCAGACTGTGGTCTTCTGACCTACTGACTTAACAGGAGATTCCCCGCTGAGTTGCCAAGGCCTGCTTAAGCATGGCTATGGTTGCATACCAACCTCAGACTGGGTTCATTAACTCAAAAGAGAAAGAAAAAAGGTAACAAGTGGACTGTCAAAGCTGGTCTTTAAAAATACACCGGTGGATCTAACCAAAGGAGAGGGACGGGGGAGTTAAAGAGAGCTTTGCCTTGCTTCAGAGAGCAAAGGTTGACCCAGTGACTAAAAGTTTCAGGGTAAACTTTCAGAAAAAGATTTCATTTTTTTTTAAAAAAAGGATCTCACTAAGGATCAGAACTTTCTGACAAGCAGAAGTAGTGAACACCCAGCACTGGAGATAAGCTGTGTTATAAAATAGGCTCCTGCCCTGCTTCTAAGGTCTCTTTTAATGCTTATGTTCTATGAATTGGTCTATATCTAAAGACCCTGAGCACAGTATCAGACTGGGTGTTCACAAACATTTTAGTTCTTTCTCTCTCTTCAGGAGTAGCCAGTTAAAAACCAGAACTATCAACATTGTTAGCCATTGGGGAAATGCAAATCAAAACCACAATGAAATATCACTTCCCACTCACCAGGATGGCTATAATAAAAAAAAAAGAGATAATAACAAGTGTTGGTGAGGATGTGGAGAAATCAGAACCCTCATACACTGCTGGTGGGCATGTAAAATGGCATAGCCGTTTTGGAAAATAGTCTGGCAGTTCCTCAGAAATTTAAATATTGTGTTCCCATGTGACCCAGTAATTACACTCCTTGGTAGATACCAAGAGAAATGAAAACATATATCCACAGAAAAACGTCTACATAAATGTTCAGAGTGGCATTATTTATAATAGCCAAAAAGTGGAAATAATTCAAATGTCCATCAACTGATAAATGGATGAACAAAAATGTTTATCCATACAGTGGAATATTATTCAACAATAAAAAGGAATGAAGTACCAATAACTGCTATGACATGGAGAACCTTGAAAACGTTCTAAGTGAAAGAAGCCAGTCACAGAAGACCACATATTATATTGTATGTTGCTATGAAATGTCCAGCATAGGTAAATATAGGAGGAGTGACTGCTAATGGCTACAAGGTTTCCATTTGGGATGATGAAAATGTTCTAAAATTGATTATGGTGATGGTCTCCCAACTCTATGAATATTCAAGAAAACAGTGATATGTACACTTGAAACAGGTAAAGTACATGGTATATGGATTATATCTCAACAAGACTGTTACCAAAACAAAAAGAGAGAGAGAGAGAGAGAGAGAGAGAGAGCGGGAGGGAGAGAGAGAGAGCCAGAGAGAGAGAGTTCTGACACCAAGGTCAGAACACAAATTGACTGGCAGATCCCAAATCAATTTAGACTCATGGTGCTAATAAATGTGGGGGAAAGTAGAGGAGGGGAAGAACTACTCTCACAGCAAAATGAGAAGTAAAATCTCAGCACAACTATTATTTGTAATTTGCCAATTAAAGTGGGATCTCTACCCTGTAAATATTTACTTCTGAATTCTGACACGAGTTTTTTTTTTAAGAATAATTTCTCTTAAATTTCCAGATAGTAGTACCCTGAGACCCAGACAACAGAGAGCTCTGACCTGAACTCCACATTTAACACACACACACACTAAATTGATCAAAAGACATGTGGGTGCTTCTGGCCCCCAGGGATCCGGCACTCCAGGCTGGTCCAGTGCAGCCCATGACCTTAAACATTTCTTCTTGAGATAGCACCATCCAGGACTCACAGAAACACTTCTGTACCTCTCTCACCCTATATCTTCAAAACAAAAGGTTTGTGAGTTGTGCTGCTGCTGATATCAGAAATATAAGCTGTTTTGGAAAGATGTGAGTGGCAGAAGCTCTTGGATATGAAAAGACAAATTAATTAAGTTGTCAAATCCCTCCTCTCAGAGGGATGTAATAGATTCTTGCATAACAAAATATCATTGGTCAGGAAGTGCTGAGGACCCGTTTTCTGGCTTCACCTTGTGTTCCAACTCACAGTCCCAGAGGTACTTGGGAACTAGACAGTATTCACAACAGTTGTACATAGTGACTGAGGATATTTTGCAATAGCAAAAAATTCTTATTACTTCTAAAATGTAAATACTGTAAATGGAGATGTGGCATGTATGAAACATGATACTGATTCTTTACAATGAAACTAGATGGCTGTTAAACACTAGGATTACAATTATTTAAATTTTAAATTTATTAAAAAATAATTTTAATAAATATACCTAATAAGACTTAAACAAATATTCAAAAAGTTAAATTTAAAAGTTTAGCTTTTTTAGATGATTTTTATTTAAAATGTTGGTATTCATGTATTATTTTTTATTTTGGCTTCTAATTTTAATAAATAATATAAATATTTTAGAACAATAATTTTCTTAAAAATATACAAAGTGATTATGGTTACAAAATTCACAATCACTTTAATTTATGTTTTGGCAAAAATATATTCAAATTGTAAACATTTTGAAGTTTCCTTTATTTTTAACCTGTTATGTTATTACGGTCAATTGACTACAAATTACATGAAAATCTTTATTGTGACAACATGCTGATTTTGCTGAAACGGAGGAAATAAAATAATGTTATGGAATAAATGAATAATTTGTGAATTATTTATGACTTTTATTACTCATACAAAATGTCACTAGCTCCCCCGGACATGTGCAATAACAGCTAACTTTGATCATCTTTGATATTTTGCTCCCTTTGCTCCCATTCTGTATAAACACCGTGGCTTTACAAATGTTTTTGGATGATGTTATTGATTTGTCAAGACGAAAGGATGGAGCACATTTTGTTTAACATGTTTTGGCTTGATTTCTAACTTGTGAATGCATGGACATATGGCATATGGGTCCCCATTTGTGCCCGTGACCCCAGCCTGCAGTGGAGGGAAGGCCTGCTACCTAAAGAGTCCCAGGTTTGGGAGACAAATATAAGGGATGCCTTGAGGAGTTTGGGACAAGGCCCTAATCTTTGCCTTTTCCTCCAAAACTGAAAATAAAAATTCCAGGAATTCCTTTAGGGGGTTGTACTTCTCAGAGCAGACTTAAAATGCAAGTTCACCCAAGAAGGAAATGATTCAAGCCCCTAAAACCTTAGAGATGGAGAAGGATATGGGTCTCTTCTTGGGAGTGAAGGAGTGGAGTGGAGGAAGGACAGTAGAGGAGCCCCAGCAACAAGCCCAGTCTACGTCTGAGTTCTGAGACCAAAACAGAGAAGGGTCCTGTGCAATAACACTTCCCAGTGTGGGTGCAGAAGGCCACTCTGAGCCTCCCACCCCACCTCCCTGAGTCAAGTCCCAGAGGTGACACTGCTCCTCAGTGCTGACCCTGGGGATGGATCCTCGCCCTACTAGGAACATGAGGGGACATGAGGGCCAAGAAGGGCAGGATCAACTCCTTGAATCTGGGTTTTACTAGATTTTATACTGTTTAAGAAAACCACATCCCTTCTAGGCAGATGTAACACAAAAGATGTCCTTTCTGCCTCGCAGAATCAGCCCTGGGCCAGGAAGCTGGGCTTGGCAGGAAGAACCGGGGCTGGATTTCAGCCCCCAGTGGCCCCCTTGGCTGAACACCTAGCACAGGGCACAACCTGCGCTACCACATGTTCTGGCTTAGGCAGTGGTGGTCACGCTAGAGCAGGGAAGGTGACCCAATTTCTAGTGGCAGGTGCACCAGAACAGAGATTCTGAAATTCTACCCCATATACTCCTCCAATCCACTGAGGTGCCTCTGACCCCCACCCCCAAACCTTAT
Organism: Avahi laniger; assembly: GCA_963575035.1. Lineage (NCBI taxonomy): Eukaryota > Metazoa > Chordata > Mammalia > Primates > Indriidae > Avahi > Avahi laniger. The sequence goes on from CAUYSK010008823.1 coordinate 18,471, forward strand.
GTCAACCATGTGGTTAGTTCTTTGTATTTGCTGTGTAGTGTAGGTTTTTTGTTTTGTTTTAGAAGAAGGGATTGTACAACTTAAAAAAAATTTGTTTTAACTCCTGATCTAGACCAACCACATCATGGTCTAGGAAGGGAAAGGAACAGGAGTGACAGCAAGAGGGATGGGGCTTTTCAGGGACCAACAGGCACTGGATTTTGTCCCCTATTGCAGCAGGCGTGCCCCTCTCCTTGACCTCCCCAGGCGCTGTACTTTATAGTTACTTAGAATTTTTCAGAACCTTAGATGGAGGTTTCTCTGTTAAATTGAATTAGCAGGCTTTTATCAAACTTTCACATGCCAAAGCAGACAATGTAGATTTTTTTTTTTAACATCAACATTTGGAAACTATTCTAAGTATACCCCACTGTAATATACAGCAGCAAAACAACCATAACATTCTGACTAAATTTGGAAACAAACATTTTCAGAATATGAAATTAAATAACAAAGGTCATAGGACAAAGAATAATGTGTGTGTGGTTAATTATACTTATTCTAAAAAATGTCATCCTGGCTTCTATGTAAAAAATTGTGTGTGTAGTTATTTCACTTTGAAATGTCCCAGGGTTACGTGATTTTAAAAAGAAAATGGAAAAGCACAAAGATATTTATGTAATGCTGAAAGAAAATATTTCTTGAGAGAATATAATATTTAATTCTTTATTGCTTCCTTTTGTCCCGTGATTGGTTTATAAACATATAATGCACAATTGTTTGTGCTATTGAAATTAAGGGTTCACAGTATTTTCTGTCTTTTCAGGAAAAAAAAAGTAATTTAGATACAGAAAAGATATGATTGTTTTCCAACAGCTACTAAATCTGATGAATCATTATAATCACAACATAGATAGAATAACATTTAATCTTTTTCCATGATGAGGTAATCTGTACCTTTAACTTTAAACAAGATGCTGTTTTTATCTGCCTTGAATACTTCAGACTTCAAAAATAAAACATTTCCGAAATACTTGAATGAAAGTCATTTATCTAATTTTTATTTCTGCTGTAATTAAAGCAGGGAACTTAATAGCAAGTGAACTCATTCTAATACTCCAATAAGACAAAATAAGCAAGTCATGTTATTAAAAGCAACGATGGGGCCGGGCGCGGTGGCTCATGCCTGTAATTCTAACACTCTGGGAGGCCGAGGTGGGCGGATCGTTTGATTTCAGAAGTTCGAAACCAGCCTGAGCAAGAGTGAGACCATCTATGGTAAAAAAAAAAAAATATATATATATATATATAAAGAAATTGGCTGGACAACTTAAAATATATAGAAAAAATTAGCCAAGCATGATGGCGCATGTCTGTAGTCCCAGCTACTCAGGAGGCTGAGGCAGGAGGATCACTTGAGCCCAGAAGTTTGAGTTTGCTGTGAGCTAGGCTGACACCATGGCACTCCAGCCCAGGCAACAGAGTAAGACTCTGTCTCGAAAAAAAATTAAAATTAAAATTAAAATTAAAATTAAATAAAAAATAAAAGCAGTGATGGAAGTGATATCTCTGGGTAGTCTGGTAAATGCTTACCTGTGACTTCAAGAGTTCACCTAAAAAAAGATACACTGAGGTCAAGTTAACTTTTGCTTTTGGGAGTAATTTTGCCCTGCCATGCCCTGGGAATCAGAGAAGGATTTTTCCAATTGCCCTAAGATTTACACTCTTGCTTCTTGTGATTGGTGATCGAACATTATTGGACACCTACTAAGTGCCAGACACTGTACTAGATGTTAGAAACTGAAAGATAAATAACACAATCTTTTTGGTCAAGGAGCTCAGCCTGGAGGTTTCTATGCTACGTGCTATGCCGGAGGCAGCACAGGGTTCCTGGTCCAATCCAGCTCTCAGATTTTGAGTCCAGAACAGGGATTCAGATTCTTCATTCAGACAGTTTCTCCAGGGTCCATCCAAACTCTGAAATATGTACGATTCTAGTTGATGCCTACAGACTTCATATTACGTCATAGAAGATGTGTAATAGCTATACTGCATGTGGCTGCAGTACTTCTACAATGTTGATGCCTGAGTAATCTTAAGTCTCTCCCAGGCTCCTCTTAATGTTTTCCTTATGCCATTAACTTGCTTAAAACCTCACATTGATTCATGGGGAGGTGAGAGAAAGCGTTGTTACAGGTGAGTCTGGAGAGTGTGGTAGCCCCACAATCCTCCCTCATTTGGTGGAGAATGGTTTTGTCATCTTATTCAAGTTACTTACTTGCAACAGATTCAAATTCTGAAAGAATTTACTTGCCTATGATTCTTTTGAAATGAACATGATGAGTCTTGAGATGTACCCTTCTCTTATGTTTTAGAAAAGAGAAGCCTTAGAATGGTCCAATCCTGTGATTTATTGGGTGACTTCTTGCGGGGAACGTGGCCAGTGCTCCCCGCAAAAAACCGGGTCCCTTTGGTAGAGTTGCAAGGGATAAGAAAATAATAGAGAAAAATGGAAAATGGAAGAAATAAAAGAATACACTGAGACAAAGATATAATTTTATAAGTTTATAAAAGATTATAGGCAAAGCGGGAGCTCAGGGGGCTCGTACCTCTCTGTGGATCTCAAAAGCCCCGA
>CAUYSK010008828.1:0-14401 GCA_963575035.1 Avahi laniger
GGATATCTAAACTGTTTAATCTTTTCTGTTTTTATAGAGACATGGTCTCACTCTGTTGTACAGGCTAGAGTGCAATGGCGTCATCATAGCTTGCTGCAGCCTCAAAGTCTGAGGCTCAAGCCATCCTCCTGACTCAGCCTCCCAGGTAGCTGGGACTATAGGCACACACCACCACACCTGGCTAATTTTTTTACTTTTTGTAGAGATGGGGTTCCACTATGTTATCCAGGTTTGTCTTGAACTCCTGGCCTCAAGTGATCCTCCCACCTCAGCCTCCCAAAGTGCTGGGATTGCAGGCATGAGCCACCACACCCAGCCTACCCTTGCACTTTTAAAAAATATTTTTGTAGAAAATATTTAGTAAAATTAAATTCTTGAATTTATGTTATGGCAGAGAAGGTTGGTTTGCTCTATTTCAGAAGGATTTTAAAAATTTTCTTCTAGGAGCAATTCAAAGGACCAGAGATAGTAATTGGAAAGAGAAGATAACTTCATGAGAACTTAAAAATTTCAAATGTTGTGCATTTTTAATTTGTTAATAGTCCCATCTATGTCAATTTAAGTATAAATATAAATGGTTCAGAATATCTATTTGTTTGTTTTTAAGTTAAGAGAAACTCCCTAGAGTTGTGGTAAGATTTGAGATTCTTTTAAAGCAGAGAACCCTAAATGATCCATGAAGAACATTGAGTTTTGAATAGAAACAGAGAAACAGAAAAAGGAAGTTTAAATGGAGAAAATGAAAAGACTATATATTTGGATTCAGTAATAAAATAGACTTGAGTGACTAGTGGAAAGATAGCTTTTTATTGGTCTGAAGTATGACTCCGTTTTATTGAATGTACTCATAGAATCAGTGGTGATAGGGGAATTATATGTAAAAAAAAAACTTTTAAAACAGGAGCAAAATGTTTACATTGAACATTATAGCTAGTAATGCAAATGTTTTCAGATGTAACAATGAGTTTGTAAGCTAAAGAAAGTAAAAAGTTGCTAAAAAAAAGTCCATGTTAAGAATTCAGTATTAGATGTCCTCAGGATTAATGAAAGCCATTAATATATGTGAGTAAAAGTAATGTTATAGCTAAAGAGCATATTTGGGGACATGACAATACCCTAGAGACAGAATTAAATGGATATGAAGTCAGACTGTGTCTATATTCAAGAACTCTATTAAGATAAGATGATAGAATAATTGAATTTTTATACAAATATTCACTGATGATCTGCTATGTTTTGTACACTATTCCAGAATTTGAAATATTAGTAACTACCATTCTGGGCAATAATGGTATATGAAAGTACAACCAAACTCCTGTAACTAAGAGACCGCAATAAACAGTGACTTAAAAAATATAAACATTGACTGCTCACATGACAGTTCCAAGATGAGGGAATGGTCCAGGTCTGCCAGACAACTCTGTTTCCAATGGCCCTTCAGGGACAAAGTTTCTAGAAAGTCATTGCATCACCATCCTCTAGGTCAGGGGTTGGCAAATATTTTCTGTAAAGGCTCAAAAGTAAATATTTTAGACTTTTTGGGCCATACAGTTGCTGTCATAACTGTTCATTTTTGCTGTTGTAGCCCCAAAGCAGCTATAGACAATGTATCAATGAGTGGGTGTGGCTGTGTGCCAATAAAAACTTAAGGGACACTGAAATTTGAATTTCATCTAATTTTTACATATCATAAAGTATTATTATTATTTTGATTTTGATTTTTTTTGACCATTTAAAAATGTAAAATCCATTCTTAGCTTTTGGCGAGAGGCCTGGATTTGACCTGAGGGCTGTAATTTTCTGACCCCTGCCCTAGGACTTTGCCAGCTACGTAGAGCTGAGTGCTACCCAGTTGGGAAAGTACTGATGGAAAGAGAAGAGGCTTATGAGAGATACATCTACTTCCTTAAGACATTGGTCTTGTCACAGCAAATGTGATTTTTACTTTCATTTGATTTGTGAGAACTGAGTTACTTGGTCCCACCTAGTGTTAAATGAGCCTGCACAAACCTAATGTCCTCAGGCAGCCATGTGCTTGGCTACAAGCTTAATTTTGTGAAGGAAGGGCACAGATTTTGATGGACAACTTTCAATCTTTGCCTCAGATGACTGGTCCTTTCTCCTGTTGTGTTTCCTGTTAGATGTATGTATCCCTGTACCCCAAACCAGGAAAAACAATTGAATCAAAGAAATCCGCTTTATTATTTGGCCAAGTCAAGATGACTGAGGTTATAATAATTTTACTATAAACATAAATAAATTCGTATTTAGGGCACAGTGGATAATAGGGAAAAGACAAAGCAGGGAGATTAGTAAGGTTTTACAGACGAAGGATAATAAGAATCTAGATTCAGAAATACTTCTTTTAAGCCATTTGTCATTTTGTTCTTTTGACACCTTGCTTCATGATGTAAATCTACCACATTTGCTTGGATTGGAATCTTTTCTTTCCCTAATTTCTAAACATTTGATTTGGGTAAATTACTAAACTCTTCTACAGCTCGGTTTCCTCATCTGTAAAATAGGGACAATAATAATAGGAAAGGGTTGTGACAAAGTTTACATGAATTAATATAGGACTTACAACAGCACATCTAAATGCTAATCTTTATCACATGGTAAATGGAATATAAGTATTAATTATATTACTATATATTATTGATTGTATATTATATGTTAATAGATTATTAAACTTATATTTTTATGTATGTTTTACATGTTTATGTATATTTGTTATATTTATATACAGCCTCTCCCGTTTCTTTGTGTTTGCCCTGAATCAACTCTTATGAATCCTTCTATTTCTTGTTAATTGATCTTTATGTCAGTTTTCTCTTTTCTTTCCTTTTTAGATGGGGATATTGGTTTTGAACTTTCACAACAAGGAATGTCTGAAGAAGTTTCTTTCCAGTCTGAGAGAATTAATCTCTTCACAAGAGAAGACCCGTATTCCATTTTAGAAGAATTGCTGAAAGATAGTAAACAGGCAAGAAGATATGAGGAAAACCAGAACAAACCTTTATGTCATGTTGCCTTCATCAACAAGGAAACAGTAGCTAATGAGAAGGGCTGTAAATATAAGGACATTGGGAAAATAGTTCATGTAAACACACACCTTGTTCCTTCAAGAAAAAGACTTCGTAATGATGATTCATTTGGAAAGAACTTGGAGCCTGTTGTAAGCTTATATAATTATAATAGGAACAATGCAACAGAAAATCTTGATGAGATTGTCAGATATGGTGATATTTTTACTCACATGAATTCTCATGCAGAAGTGAACGGTTGTGAATATAATCAATGTAGGAAATTTCTGAGTCATAAGCAAGCTCTTATTCAACATCAGAAAGTTCATACTGAGGAGAATCTCTGTTTGTTTTCTGACTGTGTAAAAGCTTTCTCCAAGAAGTCACACCTCTTTGCACAGCAGAGTATTTGCACTGAAGAAAAACAGTGTGAATGCAGCAAATGTGAGGCAGTCTTCACTCAGAAGCCCCAACTTGCTGCACATCAGAGGGTTTATGCAAGGGGGAAGCCCTGTATATTCACTGAATATGGGAAGGATTTTCCCCTCAAGTCAAACCATCAGAAAACTCACAATGCGGAGGATTACTATAAATGCAGTGAATATGAAAGAGCCTTTGTCCAGAAGTCAGATCTGTTCAGATGCCAGAGAATTCATACTGGAGGAAAACCTTATGAATACAGCGAATGTGGGGAAAACTTCTCTCAAAATTCAGACCTCAGTACACATAAAAAACATCATACTGGAGGGAAACACTTTGAATGTACTGAATGTGGAAAAGCCTTCACAAGAAAATCAACACTAAGTATGCATCAGAAAATTCATACAGGAGAAAAACCCTATGTATGTACCGAATGTGGAAAGGCCTTTATCCGGAAGTCACATTTTATTACACATGAAAGAATTCATACAGGAGAGAAACCCTATGAATGCAGTGACTGTGGAAAATCCTTTATTAAAAAGTCACAACTCCATGTGCATCAGCGAGTTCACACAGGAGAGAATCCCTTTATATGTTCAGAATGTGGGAAAGTCTTCACTCACAAGACAAATCTCATTATACACCAGAAAATTCATACTGGAGAAAGACCCTATGTGTGTACTGAATGTGGGAAGGCCTTTACTGACAGGTCAAATCTCATCAAGCACCAAAAAATTCATACTGGAGAGAAACCCTATAAGTGCAATGACTGTGGAAAATCATTCATCTGGAAGTCACGGCTCAGGATACATCAGAAATGTCATACTGGAGAGAGACATTATGAATGCAGTGAATGTGGGAAAGCATTCATTCAGAAGTCAACACTAAGTATGCACCAGAGAATTCATAGAGGAGAAAAGCCCTATGTTTGCACTGAATGTGGGAAGGCCTTCTTCCACAAATCACATTTTATTACACATGAGAGAATTCATACTGGAGAGAAACCCTATGAATGCAGTGATTGTGGGAAATCCTTCACTAAGAAATCACAACTCCATGTACATCAGCAAATTCACACAGGAGAGAAACCCTATAGATGTGCTGAATGTGGAAAGGCTTTCACTGACAGATCAAATCTCTTTACACACCAGAAAATTCACACTGGAGAGAAACCTTATAAGTGTAGTGACTGTGGAAAAGCCTTCACTCGGAAGTCAGGCCTCCATATACATCAGCAATCCCATACTGGAGAAAGGCATTATGAGTGCAGTGAATGTGGGAAAGCCTTTGCAAGAAAATCAACGCTAATTATGCATCAGAGAATTCATACAGGAGAGAAGCCCTATATCTGTACTGAATGTGGGAAGTCCTTCATCCAGAAGTCACACTTAAATAGACACAGAAGAATTCACACTGGAGAGAAACCCTATGAATGCAGTGACTGTGGGAAGTCTTTCATTAAGAAGTCACAACTCCATGAGCATCATCGAATTCACACAGGAGAGAAACCATATATATGTGTTGAGTGTGGAAAGGCCTTCACCATCAGATCAAATCTTATTAAACACGAGAAAGTTCATACTAAACAGAAACCTTATAAATGCAGTGACTTTGGGAAAACCTTAAATTGGAAGCCACAACTCAGTATACAACAGAAATCAGACACTGGAGAAGTAGAGTGCCCAATGCCACAGTTATGGTGTGAGGAAGGTGACCAAGGCCAACTTTCTTCTGTCTAGTCAGAACCATGAGTATTTGGATCACATAGCTGATGTCCGGTGTTTATATATATATATGAGATACTTTGACGAAAGTGTTTAAGCAATGTGTAAGGGTCATGCTTGGTTACTTGGCAGATACTGGGGTAGTTAAACCCCTGCAAATAATAGTAATTGTGCAAGGAGATGACTTACAGTCTTTCTTGTTTCACTTTTTGAGTAAGCAGCTATATAAATTTAGGGCTGTCAGGTTTCATGCCCTGGATAGCAAACCTGTTCAATGTTGACCAAAATAATTTCATAATGAGCAGAGTGTTGAGAAAATTGTACATTGTCTAAGCAACCTGAGGACACTGAAAGCAAGGGAAAAGGTATGAAAATCTGATGTATAATGTAAAGAAACCAGGAGTTTTTGTGAAAATTAACACTAAAGACACAAAGGACTCTCTTTTTTTCTTTTCATTGGAAAGCTACCTTATTTATTGTTTATAGTATTTATTGGTTATCAATAAATGTATTGGTTATATGGTGTTGCAGCAGGTACCTAAGAGGTCTGAAATTACTCCCCAGCTTGTATGCCAAAAGTGATTAATGATATATGTGACAGTCCCATAACTACCTGTCACCCAAGAACTGGCCCTAAGATCATGGAACTTAGCCACAGGAGCCCAGATCTAAATAACAACATTTTGGGTCCTCAGCTTCATCCACAGAAACCTGGACTTTTTTTTCTTTTTTACTGATTCATGTTTGAAAAGAGGAAAAAATTTAAGAAAATGGGTTTCAAAGCCTGTAATTCTTTCCTTCCAATTTCATTAGTACATTCTCTACATATTCATTACATGCTAGATTACCATAAGACACAATTGTCTTGCATTTTAGTTTGAATTCTTAGAAGAAAACTCTTAGAAGAGTACTCTTATCCCCTCCCAATCTCTACAAATTAATCTTTTTTAATTATGTTTTTCAAATCTGCTATATTCTAGTAGACTTTTTTGGCTTTTATTCTATCAGATACTGAAAGAAGTGTTATAATTTTACAGAATAATTGTGAATTTGTCTCCTTTAGAGCTACTGTTTTTGCTTTACATATTTTGAGTCTTTGATTTTTACATACATTCACATTTAGAATTGTGATATTTTCCTGGTTAATTGGAACTTTATCATTATGAAATGCCTCTTTTTATCTCTAGTAATTCTTTTTGCCTTAAAATTTACTATATCACATTTTAATACTACATGCAAACTTTACTTATTAAAGGCTAATATAAATTAGTACATCACTTGTGGACAAAGAGGGGAGTTTTAACATTAATTCCATTTATTCTCTTGACTTCATGGCATTGATGTCATGCATTTTAATTCTATATATAGTTGACAAAGCCAATCATTGTTTCAGGGTCAATATTCATTTAAATTAACCCACATATTTATCCTTTTTATTACTTTTTTATTCCATCCTGTCCTTTGTTTCCCTGCAGAATCATTGTTCTTCTAACTGAAGAACACCTTTGAGTATTTCTTTAAGTATGAGTTTGCTGGTAACAAATTCTGTTTTTATTCATTGGAAATGTCTTTAATTTTCCTTTATGTTTGAAGGATACTTTTACTGAGTATAGAATTCTAAGTTCATAGTTACTTTCTATCAGTATTTTCAAGATAATTATGGTCTATATTTCATTTTTTTGTTGAAAAGTATGTCAAAATAATTACCTTTGAAGGTAATCTGCTTTTATTTTTCTCTCTCTCTTGCCTTTAAAATTTATCTCTTTGTTTATTCCTTTCAACAGTTGCATAATGATATGCCTAGGTGTGATTTTTCTATGTATTTATTCTCCTTAGGGTGTACAGTCTTTTTTTAATCTATGACTTAGGGTTGGTGTGTATATGTGCGTACACATGTGTATTTGCACACGCATCTTGGGACATTCCTAGCTATTATCTATTCACATTATGCATCTGCTTCATTCTCTTTTTCTGTTTTTTTAGGGATATCCCTATTACCTAGATCCCCTATTGGCCTGTGTCTATTGGGTATTGTTTTTCTTGGATTTTGGTGATATCTTCTCATATATCTGGTGATTTTTAAATCAACTACCAAACACTATATATTAAAATTGTAGAGATAAGATGGTCTGGATAATTTCTTCCAGAGAAGATTTGCCTTTGCTTCTAATAGGTGACTAGGCTTCGAACACTAACAATTCCTGATTTCCTTTATCCAATCATGTATTGAGCTTATTTGAAACTGGGCTTCAGTCTCTGTGAAGTCTTGTCTATTATTTTTTTCACCCTTATTCCTAGGGGATACCTTTAGGACTTAGGACTTTGGGAGGACCTGAATTGTAGTATTTGTCCCTTCAGTCACATGAATTTGTGAACAATTTTCTGCAGCCTCTCTTGCCCAGTATTTGCCTTAAAAATTAGCAAACAACTCTTAGTAATAAACAGTCACAAATTCCAGAGATTTTGTCTTGTCTTTAATCTTATTTTTGTAATTTCTCACTGTCTTGGTAGTTCTGTTCCTTCAAAAAATTAAATGTGTTTAATATTTTCTTTCACTAATTTTTTTTTTGGTTCTCAAAAGTACTAGTGTGTATCACCTACTCTGCCATTGGCAGAAATTTTTGATTCATTGAGATGACTACCCCTATTTAAGGAGTCTGCTGTCCAGTAACATATTTTTTAAATTACCAAAATTACTGCCTTAAAAATGAAAATGCTTTCATTTGTAACTTTATCATCATCTTTTGTTGCTAAAAGTCTTAAGGCATTGCTCTTTTGTTAAAGACTTTACAAATTTTGATACATAAGAGAAAATTACCTCTAGTGTTGTCAAATTTTATTATGATAGCTGCCAAACTTTAGCAAAAGGAGAGATTGAATGAAAGCTTCTCAGATGTCTTCTTTAATACTGTGGTTTTTCCTTTGGATAATTAATAGAAAATGAGGTTAATGAAGAGTGGTCCAGGCTGGGCGTGGTGGCTCACTCCTATAATCCTAGCACTCTGGGAGGCCGAGGCGGGAGGGTCTCTTGAGGTTAGGAGTTGGAGACCAATCTGAGCAAGAGCAAGACTCCCAGAAAAAATGACCTGGGTGTGGTGACATGCACCTTTGTCCCAGCTATTTGGGAGGCTGATGCAGGAGGACCACTTGAGCCCAGGAGTTTGAGGTTGCTGTGAGTAGGCTGATGCCACGACACTCTAGCCTGGGCAACAGAGCAAGACTCTGTCTCAAAAAAGAAAAAAGAAAAAGAAGACTGATCTAAGAGCTCTGAGTTTGAAAAATTAATTTAGTAGGATTACTAAATTTTTTTCTTCTCAGATACATTTTTAAAAATAGAATTCTACACTCCCAAGACCAAAAAAAAAGGACAAAAAAGCAATTTTACCTTTTGTCAATATAGTATTAATCTCTAGGGGAAAGGAAGACTTTCTTTTGAGGATTTCCTTGCATCTCAAGAGGCACTTGGAATTGGTTGAGGAAGGAATGATGGCAAACTATGAGTGGAATGGGAGAGATAAATCTTAAGCAGAACTCCAAGGTCAGTATAGATTGAAGGTATGTGGGGTATGGACTTTACTAGGGAAAGTAGTGTGGGTGAGCCACATCTTTTTATGCCAGCATTCTATTATAGTTCATCTATATTTACAGCAAAACTATTATAAAACAGTCTTACAATTTAAATTTTTTAATAAAAATGCATTTTAAATTAATTTTTTAAGAGGAAATCACTGTGAATTCAGAAAATCTAAGAAAATGTTCATTCAAACCAACATTCAATTTTACATCAGATAATTTATAGAGGAGAGTAATGTTCTGTACTGAATATGGGTAGGATTTTCTTCATAATTCATACTTTATTACATATTAGAGAAATCATGATGGAGAGAAACACTTAGGATTACAGTAACTACAGGAAATCTTCCACTGAAAAGTCAATGACCTGAACATTAGCAAATTTACATATAAAGAAAAAATAACAGTTCAAATCTCATTACACATCAGAAACTCAATTTGGAGAAAAACCTACAAAAGCAGTGACTGGAAAACCCTTCACTTGGAATTTATTAGAAAATTTCTACTAGACGCACTTAATATGGGAATGGCTTCACACAGAAATCAGTTTTCAGTACTTATACATGAGTGAAATCATATATTTTCTGAAAGTGAGAAAATCCTTTTTTTTGGCTTAAAGAATAGAAATATATTTTTTCACCATTCTGGAGGTTAGAAATCTAAGATCAAGGTGTCAGGAAGGTTGGTTTCTTAGCAGGCCTGTCTCCTTGGCTTGTCGATTGCCATCTGGTGCTTGTGTCTTTGGTGATCTTCTCTCTGTCATGAGAAAGTCTTTGCACAGAAATCAGAACCATTTGTAAATTACTCATACTGCAGAGAAGCCCTGTGCTTATTGTACATTATATATTATATATTGTATATGGAAAAATCTTTGTCCATGAGTCATACCTTACTGTATATCAGATAAATAATTGAGAAGAGTAGGTATTCTAAAGGTACATCATTTTCTTAAATGCCATAATATTCATATAGTATAGAAACTGTATGTTTGATACATTGGAAAAAGTCTTCCCATAGAAGCAAATTCCATAAGAAATAGAATTCATTTTGTTTATTAATTTCAGGCCCATGTCTAGAACTAGAGGGGACAAATAGACTAGTCCAATACTTGCCTTTCTTTTAATTAAAAAATATATATATTTAAACACATGCACACACATAAAACTTTGTATAAATATGATTTTTATAATGTGTTTTATGTCTTCTTGATTTTTGTACTTTCACTCATAGCAACTCCAGCCACACTAACAGTCTGTCAACAGATAATGCTAATCAACTTTATATTTTTCTCTATAATCACATCACATACAGACACATGTGTTATCTGTACACACGTATATTAGTGTGTGTTTTCATTGTCTTATGTAAATGGGATCACGTACACATTTTTGCATCTTTTACACTTAACAGTAATTTAATTAGCTGAGAAGAGTCCATGATGTGGTCTTACCCTTAATTTTTTCAATTGTTTTGCCAGTGTTTATTCACATTTTTGTCACTAGGTGAAATAATCTTATAACCATCCCAAAGAGGTAGCATAGGAGAGTGAATTATTGGATAGGCACAATCATACCCTTAACTACCGGAGAGTGTTTTTTCTGTAGATTATGCTTTTAAGAGTGGGATTCATGGATCAAATTATATGTGTTATTTTAATAGATATTACCAGATTTCTTTGTACTAAGACCAGTTTTTCATATTTCTAAAATTAGTATAAATTTACTATAAATTAGTATAAATTTATCCCTTACTCTTTACTAAAAGTAGCTGATACTCTTTAACCTTGAGAAGTTTTATGAATTCAAAGTGATAACTGATATTAATTTGCATATTTATATGCCTCTGAATGTATCTTGGCTATTTGAATTTCCCATTCTGTAAATTGCCTTTATAAACCATTTAATCATAAATTTTTCTTTTTGAGTTGTCTTATCAATTTGTATCAGCTTTTTATATGTAAAGGTAGTGATTTCTTTTTAAAGAAACATCTATTACTTGTGTCAATTTCACATATATTTTCCCATTCACATACTTTTAATTTTCACATGTTTAAATATGCCTGTCTTTTACAGTTTCTGAATTTCTAGGCTTAAGTTTCACATATTGTAAGATTTTTAAAGTGTTCTTATGCATAATTTGTGTATCTTATGGGAAAATGATTAATTTCTTTTCCTGGACATGGATAGCCACTTTCACAGTGGCAGACACTATTGGTTTGCTGAACCAACATGCAATCCCAATACTCCTCTCTCATTACTTACTTCATTACCATCGTTTGAAGCTGGTAGTGGCCAAGTGACCTGCCTCAGGCCTAGGGAAACAAAACATTGGTAGATATGTCCTGGGAAAACCTTTGCTTTCCTAGAAAAAGGGACAGACAGACTTAGCTGCTGCCATCAATCCTACAGTTCTTCCTGCCATGTGCATGTTTCCCACAGCAATGGTGACCTTCTTAAAACCATCATGGAAAGGCCAAAAGAATCAGAGAACCTGGTTCTGACATTATTGAGTCAACACTAGCAGCAACTTGTCTATAGACTTTAGCAACGTGGTAAAAATAAACATATTTGGCACAAACCATTGTATTTTAGGTTTCTCTTACTGCAACTGAAAGCATTCCTAAACTTATTTAGCCACTGAAATTTATAAAGTAATCCATCCTTTTCCTATTAAAATAAATATAAATTTTAAAAAACCTTAGTAAACTAGATAACCTCACACAAACCCAAGTAACTTGAAGAGATAGCAAAAATTTTATAATATTTGTAATAAGTAAAAAGAACCATAGATATTAACATCAATTAGTGGAATCAGAAGAGAATGCTACCTACAGTAAAGGGATGATTTCCTAGCAAGACAATTGATCAAAATTGAAGAAGAAATAAAAAACTGAAAAAAAACCCCAATAACTATGAAAGAAATTATAAATATCATTACAGGACTACCACTTAAAATGTAACCAGAACTATAGGAAAATGCTTTTTAGATAGGACATATGAATAATAAATTACAAAAAAAAGAAAAAATAAATTGGACTTTTCAAAACTAAAAACTCTTTTCCTTTGAGAGACACTTAAGAAAGTGAGAAGAAAAAACACCAATGGGAGGGAATATTTGCAATATATTTCTGACAAAACACTTGTTTCCTGAAAATATAAAGATGTTTACAACCCAATTGTAAGAAGACAGCCCAATAAAAATGACAAAATACTTGAACAGAGATAATTCATAAAATAAGATATGAGAAGATATGAAACCATGTCCCTATTGGCCATATCTTAAGATATGAAATGGCCAATAGGTATAAGAAAGGATTTCAGCATTAACCATTGGGGAAATACAAATTAAAACCACAAAGTTGGTCAGGCGCGGTGGCTTATGTCTGTAAAACAAGCACATTGGAAGGCCAAGGTAGGAGGATCACTTAAGGAAAGGAATTCAAGACCAACCTGGGCAACACGGCAAGACACTGTCTCTACAAAAAATTAAAAATGAATAAAACCACAATGAAATCTACACATTCATTAAAATGACTAAAATTAAAATGATTGACAGCACCAACTGTTGGGAGATGTTGAGCAACTGGAACTCATACATGGCAAATAAGAATATAAAATGGAACAGAGAAAATAGTTTGGCAAATTCTTAAAAAGTTAAACACATAGCTATCATACAATCCAATCATTCCACTTTAGTATTTAACCCAAGAGAAATGAAAACTTATGTTCATGCAAAGGCTTGTACATGAATGTTGGTAGCATATTTCCTCACAATAGCCTCAAACAGAAACAACCTACATGTCCATCATCAAGTGAATGGATAAAGTGTATATGCATAAATAGAAAACTACAATACAACTCAGCGTTAAGAACCAATGGACTACTGATAGATGTAACAATATGGATGAATTTCAAGCTCATTTTGATAAAAGACACCAGACATAAAAAAAAGGATTACATTCTGTATAATTGCATTTATATGAAATTCTAGAAGGGCAAACTAATGCTGAAGTGACAAAAATCAGATCAGCAGTTGCCTGGAAATAGGGGCAGAGAGAGGTATGGCTAGCAACAGGGCACATGAACCTTTTAGGGATGATAAAATGTTCTGTATTTTGATTGTGTTGGTGATTTAACAAGTGTACACAACTGTCAAAATGCACTGACATCTTGAATGTCACAAAATGGATGCAGTTTATTGTTGTTAATTATATCTCAATAAAGTTGATTAAAAAATACAGAATATGACTCGGGTGGGGCAAGGGCAATATACATAACCTAAACACTTGTACCCCCATAATATGCTGAAATAAAAGTTTAAAAAAATACAGAACATGAACAGATGGATCCATATCTGAATTTGCTTCAGGTTTAAAGATCAGATAATTTTATTAATTCAAATCATTCCAAAGTATAGATAAATACAATGTATCCCAATATATTTTATTATTTCTTTTAATTGCTTCATTGCAAATATGCTGTCACTCTAAGACCATTATAGAAACTATAGTACAAAATAAGGAACTTTTGACTCAAATTACTTATGACCACAGATGCAAAACTCTAAATAACATTTTAGCAAATAGAATCTTGAAGTATATTTTAAAAATTAGTAAAAATTTTATTCTAAAATTTAAGACTGATAGAATATCAGGAAATTAAAATAGTGTATGATTTTAAATTTAAAAAGTAATACATTTATATCAATAATTACTGAAAAGTATTAGAATAATTCAGTATTCTTTCCTAATAAAATAGTCATAGTAGAAAACTACTTAAATATAATAATTGTTTCCTTAAATGCAATAGCATTTTTTCAACTTTTTTTTTTTTTTTTGAGACATAGTCTCACTCTGTTGCTCAGGCTGGAGTGCCGTGGCATCAGCCTAGCTCACAGCAACCTCACACTCCTAGGCTCAAGCAATTCTCCTGCCTCAGCCTCCCGAATAACTGGGACTACAGACACTCGCCACCATGCCTGGCTAATTTTTTCTATTTTTAGTTGTTGGGCTAATTTTTTTCTATTTATAGTAGAGACGGGGTCTTGCTCTTGCTCAGGCTGGTCTCAAACTCCTGAGCTCAAGCAATTCTCCCACCTCAGCCTCCCAGAGTGCTAGGATTACAGGTGTGAGCCACCGTGCCCAGCCTCAACTTTGTTTCTTATATTGATACATGATATTTCTACATATTTATGAGGCACATGTGATATTTTGTTACATGTATATAATATAATGGTCAAATCAGAGTATTTAAGGTATCCATTGTTGAGAAATAGGCTAAGAGATGTGAAAACTTTCAGGGGTTTTGCAGGGCTTTGCCTTAAAGGACTCTGTCGACATGTTAGTTCACAGAATAGAAGCCGGTTCCAACAAGGGAGGCAGTGTCAGAGGATGTTTGCAAAGCAATGTTTCTTCTTTGCTGCCGGCCATCGCCTTGAGCTTTTCTGCAAGGCAGAAGCTCGGTTTGGGTCCTTGACGGAGAAGCTGATTAAAATGCCTGTCCAGCAGATAACATGCAGCTGGAACTATTCTAGACTTCAAGGCTATTCCTGCTTCACTCCTGACTACATGTGTCTGTGTTTAGAAGAAGTAGATTAGAGTAGCACACAGACTCAGTGTTCTCATTGTGTACATTTTATCTTTAATTTGTATGCTCAGCT
>CAUYSK010008831.1:0-22464 GCA_963575035.1 Avahi laniger
TTGGCCGTGCTCTGCACACCCGGTCTGCGCGCCCAAGGTCCTGGCTGTCTGAGAGGTGCAGGTCTCACCGGGGCCCGGGCCAGCCCACGGGGAGTGTGAAGCAGGTGCAGTGACCGGGGGTGCATTTGGCAGGGAAGGTGCAGCTGGTCGGTCTGGGGGGCCCATGGGGATGAGGAACGTGGGAGCCGGGAGTCCAGAAGGAATGCCTCAAACCCAGGACCCTCCAGAGTGAGTGCCCCCTGGGGTTGCACCCCCCTTCCCCAAAAACAGCAGCCCAAAGGCACAAGGCATCTAGTAAAACACAGGAAGAGACCGGGCACCGTGGCTCCCACCTATGACCCCAGCACTTTGGGAAGCGAAGGCAGAAGGATCCCTTCAGCCCAGGAGTTTGAGACCAGCCTGAGCAACATAGTGAGACCCCATCTCTACAAAAATCTTTTTAAAAAAATTAGCTGGGCGTGGTGGCGGCGCCTGTAGTCCCAGCTACTCAGGAGGCTAAGGCAGGAGGATCGCTTGAGCCCAGGAGTGTGAGGCTGCAGTGAGCTATGACGACACTACTGCACTCCAGCCTGGGCGACAGAGCAAGACCCTGTCCCAAAAAAACAAACAAAAACACCTGACAAAAATCCTAATCAAACCAAAACAAAAATAAGGGATGCTGCCTGCTGGGGAGGCGAGGGGTGCCCTGTTCCTCCCCGAGGAGGGAGTGTTCCGGCACAGCGTTGTTGGGATCAAGACCTCCGGTGGTGGCAGACTGACTGTAACAATGGTCCTAGTCCTTTGCCCCTCCAAATCCTCAGCCTTCTGCCAAGTGACTGTGCAGAGGGGACCCAACCTTCGGTGCTGGGTCTGGCCACGTGGCTTGCTTTGGCGGCAGACGTGGAGCCCACCAAGGCTCGGACAGGCACTTGTCCACTTCTGCCTGTGCGCCTCCGCCAGGGCCAGCCTGCAGCGGGGACGCGGGGACGCAGAGAGCAGCGTCAGCATCCACCTCCGCACCTGCAGCACCCTTGGGACTTACAGCCGGTTGGCCCCAGACAGGGGAGGGCAGGGCCCACCCAGACCAGAACCGCCCAGCCCAGACCGCTGATCTGCAGGCTCCTGTGCCAGGCGGATGCAGCTTGTTTTAGGCCACTGAATTTTGGTTGTTCGTCCTATAGCCACAGCAGTGTGGCAGTGGACAACTGATAGACCTGCTCGGGGCGTGTGGCTCCTGGAGCAGGGTCAGGAGCCACACAGAAAGGCAGCGCTCTCTCCCAGGCACAAAGTGGCAGAGCAGGCCACTCCTGCCGCCACGTCCAGGGCCCCACTGCTGGACAGTAAGGGTCAGAACTCCAGGATGGTGTCCCCAGAGGCTCTCGGACAGAGGGACCCACGGACGTGGAAGCATCTGCCAGAGACTGTGGGTTCCTGGAGGAAAGGCAAGCTGAGCAGGAGGCGGCTGGCACATGATACTCTGCCCTTCCCGGCTGGGAAACATCTTTCCCGAGTGGCACTGTCCTGCAGCGCCAGCCTGCGGTGGGAAGGGCTGCGAGTGAGAGGAAGCCCTCGCTCTCTGCCCCGTGATGACTCGCAGCACAGCCAGGGCTTCTCCCCGGAAGGATGCGCTGGAGGGTTCAAGGAGGGACTCGAGTCTCCTTGCTGCCACCAAGCTAAGAAGTGGCTTTCGGTGCAATCGGCTGGGACACTTGTAAGCTGGCCGGGCGCCCTCACACCACAGCTCACACGTCTCTGAGTCCCAGAGGGAGCAACTGACACACGGTCTTCCGGAGGTGGGAGGGTGTGTTGGGAAGACCTCGTTCCCTGAGTGCTGGCTACTTTACCGGGGTCGCTCTTGCGTCTGACGGGCTAACTTCTGGAAGACCCGTGTTCACAGCAGAGACTGCAGGAAAGTGGGAGTCTTTCTAACTATTTCCATGTGCCTTGGTCCAGGTTGGTCAGGTGATACACTAGCACTTCCTGGGACAGAGCGGGTTCTCTTCAGAGGACCTTGCACACACACATACACACATACACAGACACGCACGCACACCTCGACCCATTCAGCCCCCAGTTGGTTGCTGTATTCGGTGGGGTTGACGTTAAACCACGCCAAGGAGCCCCACGCAGAAAACCCTCAGCCATGGGAAAGGATCCTACTCTTCTCCAACAGCTGGGGCCAGCCTTGCGGCAGGCGGTTTCCTCCACATATCACGGTGTGACATGTTTACGTGGACGGTGTGAAAAACCCCACCCTCCTCTATCCTGAAATCAGCTGGGCTTTTTTCCTGTTTTGGGTGGACGTCTTCACATCGGTGTCACAGCTGTGGCTGGGCAAGCTGTGGGGCGTGTTTGGCTCACTTGGAGGGGACGGGTCTGACGAGGGAGCGTGTCTGGCTTGCAAACATGTCGCTGGGCCTGGACAGGAGCCCCCTGCTCTGCAGCCCTTGGTGTTGGTGGGTGAACGGGGCCGTCTGCTCCCGTCTCTGCTCTTCTCAGTGCCCGGCAGCACCGCGTGGTTGCCAACGAAGCGGGAGGAACTCTTGGGATGTGCTGAAATCTTCCAGAGGCAGCCAACAAGAGCGCCTGGCCAGCCTGCGTCTCGGGAGTGGCCGTGCGTCCCGTCCAGCATTCCCAAGCTGGCTTACGGGGTGGTTGGTCGGCCTTACTGCTATCCCTTCCGGACTCTGACTTGTCGTTAACGTACAAACTTTCCCTTCATGTTGCCCAAAGGCATCTCTTCTCGTTTCTACCGTCCCTGTCCCCTCCACGCCCAGCCCCACCCCCTCCCACGTCCAGGACCTCTAGTGAGGGCTCCTCAACCCGTGCACGACGCGCGAGCCCACCCTATCTGCGGAAGCCAAAGCCCTCCCGAGGCGCCTTTGGGCCCTTCTTGCCGTCTCTTGGGGGCTTGGGCGAAGGCGTCTGCACTGTGCCCCCGTAGGGACAGCGCTCCGAGCCGGCGTGGCCGGTGCACTCCACGGCGGGCATGCACCCGCTGTCCCACATGCCCGTCCCACACAGCTTGCACAGGTCGTGCAGGCTGCAGGGGATCCTTGGCAGCAGGCGGAACTGATAGAGCAGACTCCTCGCCTGCAACGAGAGAAGACAGGCTGTCAGGAGGGGAAGGGGGACAGCCTGGCAGCCAGGGGCCCCCCCAGGAGGGGCCCAAGAGCAACAGCAGCCACGGCCAACACCTGGGGGCTGTGTCCCAGGCTCAGACCCCAGGGCTGTGCCCGCCACGTCCCATCAACACCAGCACGCGGGACCCCTGGTCTCCCGTGGCTGCAGTGGCAGGCTCCAGGAGGCCTGGGGCAGTGCTCACATGTGGCGCAAGGTTAAGAAGGCACCCGAGCAGCCCTCATCTGCTTGGCCCCTTGGCAAGACCCCTCTCCGACTCAGCCCCTGGAGCTCTGCTCTGGGGCCCACCTTTCAGGCCTTGCAGGCTGTTTTGCGCGTCCTGTGCAGGAGGTACCACTGACCCCAGGACCCCTCCTCCTGCCCCTAAGAGCCGGCAGAGAGCTCTGACTAGCAGCATCTCCAGGAGCAGTCTGGGAAGTCAAGGAGGTGGCAAAAGCCCCAGGTCCCTCTGTTCCAGCCAGCCTTGGGTGAGAAGCTGCCCCACAAAGGTGGGGAACCTGTCTATCAGCCCCAGGAATTTGTCCATTCCACCCTGGAGAGGGAGGCTCCTGTGTTGGAGGCTGATCAGCGATGGAGCCCCTGAAGAGTGTGTGGACAGCCCTGCGGTGACACCAACAAGCCAGGGGGGGCTGTGACGGGTGGCTGGACCAGGAGCTCCCAGGCAGCAGGCTGGGTGGGGTGGGGCTCTGCATATAGGGGCGGGGCTTATGTGTGGGGGCGGGGCTCACCTTCCTGAGAACCAGCTCCCCGTTCATGTGCATGGCCAAGTTTCCGAAGTGCAGGAGCATCTGGTCAGTGGCCAGCTGCTGCTCGATGACATCATCCCCGTAGATGGCCACGATGGCCACGCAGATGAAGAGGTGGAAGTAGTCTGTCTGCGGCGGGGGAGTGGAGTTCAGATAAGGGTTCTGGTCAAGCCCCGGCCTGGCCTCGAGAGGGAAACTGAGGTGCAGGATGAGGGCCCCAGGAGAGGTGTCTGTGTTCAGATCCCAGCCTCTTTGGTCCTCAGTTTCCCCACCTGCAAATGGGACCATTCTCATTCCTACATCCCCTGGCTCTGTGACATCCAGAGGGAATGAGGTGAGCTGAGCACACAGGGGCTGCTGGGACTCTTCTGGGAAGCAACGTGAGTGGGCTTCGTGGTGGGGGCAAAGACCACCCCCACTATGGAGACTGGTCTGCTCTCACACGGAGTCATTTGTGAAGGTCTCGAGACGGTGTGCACAGAAGGCTGGGTCAGAACACACGCCGGTGGGTCGTAGAAGACGCCCCTAAGGAAGAGCCTCTGGCTGCCACCCACCGGTCAGCCTGCCCTCCCACCGCCAGGCAGAACATGCCCCAGACCCCACTCTATGGTTTGCCGCTAGAACAGCAGGAGCGGGAGCATGCTCACAGAGTGGGGCACGGCAGCTCCCGGCAGTCCCCGCAGGGCGGCTGGAAGGATCCTGCTGTCTTTCACCCTCTTTGGAGGCCCATCGAGGACTCTGCTGTCCTCTTTGAAGGCCACCCCACAGGCCTGCCCAGCAATGCCCGGCAGCTGCAGGAAGCTGACACTGAGTCCTGATCCTGCGCATCCTGGATGTTCTCCTGCCCGGATGCCTCAAGGCATGCACGTGCCTTCAATGCACACTTGCTTCCCGAGCAGGGAAAGGACGCAGAGCACCAGGAAATCCGTATTTCGTCTCCTGACATCGATGACCCAAACCAGGCGGAACTGCATCCCCAACCCAGAGCCCACGATGAGGGCAGAGGCCACAGGTAGCTACTCCCACACCCCAGCCTGCACCGGGAGACAGCCCCAGGCTGCCCGCCTCTTCCTCTGAACGAAACCGGAATAGTCTTGTTTGGCTCCGACTGATCCTTTCCAGGAGTTTGAACCCTGGCTGGGGTGAGATGCGGGGAGGAGTTCCAGGAGGTGGACGCCAGCTTCCCTCGGACGGGAGTGTGGGAGGGAGAGGCAGGGCAGCCAGGTGCAGGGCAAACCAGCAGGAAGGTGGAATCGAGCCCTTGCTCTCTCAGCAGTCACTGGAAAGTTAGAGGCACTGCCTGGCAGTGACCTGTCCTTCCACAGAGCTCACTCCTGGCTGACTATCCTCCCCCCACATCATCTCACCCCCGGCCGGAATACCACTGCACTGACCAGGGCATGGGCCCAAATGCGGCTGCATTTAGCCCGAAGCCCCAAAATGAGGGAAACTCGCTCTGTGGCTTTAATGAAAACGGCAACCAACAGAGAGGGGCCCGTGGGCCTCCCTCCCGTAACTTCCCCCAGGTTTCACTAAGACACAGCGCACAGCCGCGAACATCGCCAGGAGAAACGGCCCTGTCCCGTGGGTGCTCCCAGTTCATTGTAACATTAGCCTAAAATCACGGGATGACGGTGGCGAATTTGCTGCTGGGAAAACACGCAGTGAGGCATGATTTATTTATTTTTGGGGGCGGATCCAGCGTTTTGGACCATCCATGCCGCATTTCGCCCTGAACATCCGCGTGGAGCACGTTAACCCCGGTGGGAAACACCTCGCTTCATTCTGTGCAACCCCGGCCAGGACGGGTGGATTCCAGGCAGCCTGTGGCCTCAGCGCCGCGTTTCTTCAGACTGGCTCTCATCGGATATGATCCCCCCTGCGAGAGTCGGGCGGGAAACGCTGATCCCAAATTCTGCCGGCTGGCGGTGTTCACATCCATCTGCCGGAGGCTGTGGGGCCGCCATGGTGGAGCACAGAGCCGCCCTTGGAGGAAGGGTCCTCCCTCCTGCATGTGTCAATCCTCCTTTTTTAAAAGGCTGATAGATTCAGAGAGACTTGCCTATCCTTTAACATGGCCAGCTTGTCCCTAATTGGGGTGGTGAAGCCAGGTGACAGAGCCAGGGCTGTGCTCCGAGGGGAACTTGTCGAGCAGACACTGCTGACAGCGGATGGCGAGGGAAGGCGGCACCACTGTCCCTGGGCTCTCCAGAGGGGCTGACGCGGAGGCAGGATTTTGGGCCCCTTCCCCATGCAGGAGGGTGACGGTGAGCTGGAGCTCTGTGGCTGGGCAGGTTCAAGACGACAGACAGCGATGGCTCCAGCTCGTGGGTACCAGCGTCCTGGGCTGCTGAGGTTTTGCTCCGGCCCTGATGGCGTTGCTCACACTGATCGGTAGTGACAGGAAGGAGCTCAGCCCCAGAAGGTGGTGGTGAGTGCAGGCAGTGTGCAATCTGCATCGATTTGTCACTAGGGAAGCAAGCTGCGAGGTCTGCAGCCAGCCACGTGGGACTGGAAGCCGTGGCGCGTAAGGGGCTACATGTGGCGTGGGTGGGAAGGCCGGGAACAGGCAGGTGAGGGTCGTTCAGGGGCTACGGTCCCGGCTACCCCGGCCCTCGAGCCCCGTCCCGGCTCACCTGGTAGTGGGCCCAGCAGGCCTCCCAGATCCGCAGGGCCTCGGCCTCAGGGAACTCCCGCTTGAAGCACAGCAGGAGCCAGCGGTGGCAGAAGAGCATCTGCAGCCCGTCCTCGCCCAGCGAGACCAGGTGCTGGTAGAAGCGCAGGTGCGTCAGCCGCAGCAGCTCCCGCAGGTACAGCTGGGGGCGAGGCAGGGACACGTCAGCCCCCGCCCCGCGCAGGCTCGTCCACCCAGCCCAGGAGGCCCTCCCACGGGGCCCCTCCCACTGGAAAAGCGCACGCAGGCGGCCCCCACCTGCTGCGCTTACCTGCCACCCGCTTATTTCGTTCTGCCACTGGAATTTGGCTACCCCCGTCACTGCCAGTTTGTCCCAATTCAAGCCTGTTCTGGAGGCTGTGTGATGGCCCCGGGCAGAGCGGAGAGCATCACAGCCTGGTGTGGCCGGGAAGCTGAGCGACCGCCGCCCAGCCCAGCGGACACACGGGGCTGTTTCTAGAGCCCAGCCCACCTGGGAAGGTGAGCAGGTCATCCAGGGGACCCCTGGCCCAGCCCCTTCTGCTCCGACCATGAGATGCATCCTCCTCCAAGACTGATTTAGGGCAGGAAGGGGATGTGTCTGAGCTCCAGGACACTCGATTCCTGTGCTGAAGGTCACCTCCCAGTGACGTGGGACAAGATCAGGGCTATTTCTAGAGCACCAGGGCTCAGGCTGCTGACTTCACCAACGCCGCTGGAAAATCAGTCTCCGGCAGTTAATGAGTCAGCTGGCGACGTGCAGCCGTGAGCCTATCGGGGCGAATGGCGTCAGACCCTGTAATTGCCTCCCAGGTACCGTGGAAGCCTGACATCACACGGACACAAATGACAGAGTGAGCAGGCTGCAGTCAGCCTGTGGCCCAGGTGGGGTCAGATCGCAGTTGGGGGCATCTCGGGGGAATCTTGGGGTGAGGCTCAGTGGCCACACACTGCCGTTCCTGCTTGAGATGGCCGCTGGAGCCCCTGGGCCCTCGTAGGCCGAGGCCGTGAGGATCCTCCTTACTGGCCACTGGCCCCACTGCAGTCAGGGCAGGCCCATGCAGGCAGCACCCCCCCATATCCTCCTTCATCCCCTCTGCCAAGGTGCCTCCAGCTTCCAGCTGCACCCCTGGCCCCCGCCCTCAAGTCCTCTCTGCTGCAGGCACCCCCGGCTAGTCTTCAGCGGCCCTAAGGGTTAGTCTCAAGGACTCTCCTTGGCTCTGGCCTTCCAAGCCCTTTGCAAAGCTCTGCCCTCACTGCACATGGCGGGTCTGGTCCAGCAAGATGGGGTCACTCGGTGTCACCTCCGGAACACTCTGCTCAGCCCAGCCTTGGCGAGGCAGGGCCAGACCCCACACCATGGACCCGCCCCAGCCCAGGGACCCTGCTGTCTGTCACGGAACGTTCTGCATCACTGTCTGGCGCCCGCATGCCTGGGGACAGCACCTGGCAGGTGATATGGTACACACAGGGGATATGGGGTGCCCTGGCTTGGTCCCTGGGCCGCACACTCCCCCGCCATCTTACCCAGCTTTGTCCCCTCAACACAGTGCCACCTGGTCTACGGAGGGCTGACCCTTCAAGGGAGCCTTTGAAGGGAGGCGTGCCAGTTGGGCCCCCCAGGGAAGGCCAGCTGTCCTCGGGCTTGGGTGTGAGAACTGCCCTGGGGCCTCAGGAGCTTTAGCTACGCTGGACGCCTATGTTATAAAGCACAGGTCCAGAGGCGCTGGGGCCTCCGCTTCCTGGCCCTGCCAGGGGGCCTGGGCTGGGTCATCCTGTGCACGGAGGTAGGGGGGCTGCCCCAGAGACCTGGGAACAGCACCCCTCCTGGAGCTGGCTGGCCCTCTCCTGGGGCCCAGGGCTAAGCTGCCAACTGACCTGCGGCAGCCAAGCCACACATCACCACCGAGACCCCACCAGCAAGAGGAGGGGGCGGCCCCTGTTCTCCCTGCGCCCTCAGACACGCACATGCCCCACCCCCAGCCTCACCAGCTGCTTCTCCATGTCCTCGTCCCGGGGAGAGCTGACGAAAATCGTGTTCTGCATCAAACCCACAAAGCACCAGAAGGTGTCAGATTCATCCAGGACCTCGGCCAGGATGGGTGCCACCAGGTCTGACATGCCCTGGGAGTAGCCGACGGCTGGGTTGTACACGGCGTAGTTGAGCAGGATCCTCCTGCGGGGTGGGGGGACGGCGGTGGATGCTGATGACCCTCCGCCCCTGCTGGCCTCACCCGGGCGCAGAGCCCTGGGCTGGGGGCCTTGGCTGCCCGGCCCCCGCCTGCCTTGACCTCGGGGGTTGGGTGGGGGTGAGGCAGTCGGACAGCAGGTTCCTGGCAGCTCTGTGGCTGCCCGAGAGCCCACGTGTGGGATCAGACACACAGGCCCTCGCTTTGCAAAGGTGGCGACCTGCGATTAGCTGCACGCCAGGCCCAGAGCCTCGGGAGCAGGGGGCCAGGAGCAGTGTCAGCCTGATTTTCTTAAGAGTCGACTGCCTGGGACACAAGGCGGACTGGCAGGGACGTTTTTATGAGCTGTTAATTTTGTGCAATTACTTGCCAGGCTGCAGCAGAGTGTGGAAGATGCCAGCCCCCCGCTCTGAGTGGCGGGATCGCTGGAAGACCACCCACAGGGAGGCTCCTCCAAGGGCGGTGGGAGCCAAGCAAGGACAGGCTTGGCGGGCACCCGGGCGTAGAGGGGCTTGCTGGCCCCCCACGAAGGACCTGTGTAGCTATAGGCCTGGCTCCGGGTTTCCACGGCCACGAGATGCCAACCACAGTAGCCCACGAACAGCTCATGCCCAGATGCTGAGCCTCGACTGTGTGAATTTGGGAGAAGGCCCCGCAGAAACCTGCACCGGGCTCGCCCACTGCCCGGAGGGGTCAGGTGAGGCGGGCGCACATGCAGACGGGGAAGGGACGGAAGGCTGGGCCTGCCTGGGGACGTGCTGGCCCAGGAGCGGAGTACCTCATGCTTTCCACGTTCGGATTGCCTTCCCCTCGGAAGAACTGGTTGCTCCGATCTGTCCGAACCACGTCTTTGTCCACGGTGAACTGCACATTGCGCCAGAACGCCCTGTGCTCCTCGGGCGTCATGGAGAGCCTGTGTGGAACACAGCGCCCCGCCCGGTGGTCGGCAAGCAGCACGCGGTGGCACCGAGTCACCGTCTCCAGGAAGGGGCCTCCCCCCAGGCCCTGTTCCCTGCAGGGAACTGGGCTGCTTCTGCAGCTGGCAGACCCTCCCCTGACACGGGAGGGGAGTTGGTGTTTATCCAAGGCTCCCCCCAAATTAACCCAGCCTCGCTGGCCCCAGTGTCCCAAAGGGGAGAGGTGATTGTAGCCCGACGGGTAATGAGGCCTGGGCCCCGGCCCAGAGTCCTGGAGGGGGCCGCGCACAGCTCGTGGGTAACCCGGGGCTTCACCCAGTTCTGGCCTCCCAGAGAGAAGAGCTGACCGCAGCCCGGTCCGTGAGGCCCAAGTGGGTCAGGGCAGGGGCGGTCCTGACCCCGATTCCTCCACCCCGGAGCCCCTCCCAGCCCAGCCTTCAGCTGTGGGATGTCGGCGCCTGGTTGAGTCTTTTGAACAAGAATTCTAAAACCTTGACATGTGAGCTAACGAGCCCGCGGTTGCGAGGCCCGAGCGCTCGGCATGGCGACTGCACTTACCCACCCTATCACTCACGCTGCTGGGAGGCCCATTTTCAAAAGAAACTATGGGTCATGAAACGTATCATCAGCGCTGAATCGCACCTCAAATTGCCTTTTCAAATGACACTTTCCTTCGCGGCTCGGAGGGCTGGGCGGGCCACGCCCGCGGTTACCTTTTCTGCTGGATCTCAGAGTACTCCTTCCGCTTCTGCACACGCAGCGCCTCCCGCTCCTCCGACGTGGACTCGTGGCTGTAATAGCGCAGCAGGAAGGGCCAGACCTCCCCCCGGATTGACACATCAATGCCGCCAAAGAAAATGGCCTGGAGGAAGCGGCAAAAGTTGGGGAGGGGATAAAACAGGGCGGCTCAAAGAACCCCCAAATCCCCAGAGATGTGTTTTGGTGGCTTTGGTGCGCCTCGATTCACATCTCTGCAATTTGCACATGTTTACAAGGGGAACACGGGCCTCAGTTCCCATACAGGACACAAACCCGGCTCATTTCAATGTCAATGCCCCCCCGGGGTGGCGCTCCGATTAACGTGTCGTTCTCACGTCATGGCCTAATCCCTGGTTTTGGAAAGGCCGCATTTCACTGCAGACGCGTCTGTGCAGGCTGACACGGTATCCCCCCAACCCAGCTGGGAGGGCTGTTTTTCAACGCCGTCGCTTTGATTGCTTTATCGATGTGTTCACACACAGCCTCACACAAGGGAATGGGACCCTCCCAAGGAGGTGGCCCGTGGGTACGGTCCGGCGGCCGCACAGCCCTCCTTCCCTGCCGGCTGGGCCCGGTGGGCCTCACCTTCCGCAGTTTGTATTCCTCCTCCACCTGGCCCAGCTCGTTCAGGTGGCCCAGCCAGGCGGAGACGTCCAGCCTCTTGTACATGCTCTCCTCGGGGTGTGTCTCGGACGACGGCAGTTTGGGGCGGCGGATGGAGAACTGCATGCACGTCTTTTCGTGGGCAACCTGCCGGACAGGAGGAGAACTGGGCAAAGGTAAGTATCTCCGACGCACGGCTCTGGAGGCCAGCAATGCTTTTCCCAGGATTTAAAAGCCTCTCTCTCTTCCAGAGGGAGGGGAAGGGCAGTCCCCCCTGCATACAAACCCCTAAATGGCAAGTGTAATTAGGCGCAATTAAAATGAAAATACCTTCGTCTTGACATCGGTTTCCCTTTGGTGTGCCCTTCTCCCGGCCCACTACGACAGCCGCCCCCGCTCTCCCTCCGACCCCAGCCGCAAAAAACGGAATTAATGCCTCTCATGGCCTAACTCCCCTCTGCCGGGAGGGCCCGCAATAAATCACATGTGATTGGTCACATACAAAGGGATCGCTGTTCTGCGAGTGGGGAGCCGGCCTGTCAGATTGTCTCCGCGAGCAGTCACGAATCCCGGGCAAAACTGCAGCTGACATTTAATTCAAAAATCAAAGGTTGTGCAATGTAGGGGGAAAAAAGCCGCGCTACTGTAATAAGGGGAGCCGGCAGGAGGCTCTGTGGGAAGGAAGGGAATTTTAAAGTCAGCTCCATTCCTAATAAGCACATACAGTATCTTAAACAGATAATTAAAGAGCTCTTATTACATTTGTATGTAGATCGAGCAAAATATGGCAGGAAGTTCTTGTCAAAACATGATTTTTCAAGTGCAGAGCACTGACTACACAATGAGCCCTGGGCACACGTTTCAAACCCAGAGGTGCTGCCCTGCAGCCACCCAGTGACCACGGGGCCATCAAAAGCCACCGCAGGCCACACCCCGAGAGCCCTCGGACACGGCGACCCCAGCCCCAGGACCCAGGAGGAGAGAGACATGCTGAGGAGGTGCTAAGCCCCCGGTGGGGATGAGAGAGTCAGCCTGGTGTCCCGGGGGGGACTCTCCCCCACCCAGGGCAGCACTGGGGACCCCGCTGGGCTACCTGGTCCTTGAGGTGTGTCTCGGTGCAGTACTTCCACTGCTGGAACACCTCCGACAGCTTGTCCAGCCCTCCGTGGTGGAAGTGGAAAACCTTGTACTGGCTCTCGCGGCTGGCGACCACCAGCTGGCCGCTGGTGCAGGCCTCGTCGCTGGGGGCCGCGGGAGGGGAGAGGAGGCCCGATGGACATGTAAACACGGGTTTCTATTCCCCAGCACAACCAGAGCCGCCCTCACCAACCCCAGAGGCAGGACACGGTAAGTCCCAGTGGTGTTTGGCCACAGGCTGGAGGGGACAGAATTGCACCCACATAAAATCTATCACCTCCTTTCCCGAAGAAGGCAAAATAGCCCCCTCCCGGGGAGCCGTGGGAGGCCAGGAGCTCCTCTCTGGAAACCTGCCCCCGCGGCCTTCTCCCCGCCACTGCCTGCCTGCGACATCATCCCTTCTGTCCAGGAGACCTGGGGGTGGATGCCAGGTGTCCGTGTTGGCTGAGTCTGGTTTTGGGCCCCAGTGAGGCAGGCGGGTGCTAAGAGAACCTCCCGGGAGCAGCCCTCCTCCATCGCGGGTGGGGGCACGCCAGGAGAACCCTGCCAGGAAACTCACCAAACAGCTGTCAGCGCCGCCAGCCCAAACTTGGCTGCCCTAAGAGGAGAGGCTGGAGCATGGCTGGGTCTGGGGACCCCCGCTGCCCCCAAGTTTCTGGACGCACCTGCTTCTGCCAAGCATAGGCTTTTCGCAGATGCTGTCTGTGGCTGGGCTGCCCCGACGGCAGGACACTAGGGACCGTCCACCCGCTATGACAGAAAGGGAGCTCCATCCAGAAAGCCCTGGCTCATCCTCGGCATGTGTGGCCAAGCCACAGCACACCCCTTGGGGGTCACAGCGGCCTGTTGCTGCTACTCTCGGCAGCAGCCCTGGTTTGGTTTCTTCTCCCGAGCTGGGGCTCCAAGCAACAGCTGGCTACCGCCACCCCGAAGGCAGAGTAGCTCACCCTGGCCTGATTCCTGCCGGGTCGCCACAGGGCACTCTGCTGGGTTAGCGATGGCGAAAGCAGAGGACATTTAGAAAGACTGCCCCTGGCCAAACCAACCAGGGCCTGGCCTCCACGCACAGGGCCGGACGCCAAGCCCTGGCAGCCGGGAAAAGAGCACGTGGGCCAACCAGGAAGCACCAGGAGATGCTTCTCACCTGAAGAAAAGGCGCAGGGAGCGCATGTGGCCCAGGTCCACCCGGAACACGCCGCAGATCTGCTCCAGGGCGCACACCCGCTGTGGCTCGTCCCAGCGTGGGGTCTGCAGGAGGCCATTGCCGTCTGGGAGTCGCAGGCCGGTGTCCGAGCTGGAGAGGGGGCTGGGGGAGCAGGTCGCGTGATGGCCACACGCCTCCCTGCCCGCGTGGGCCAGGGGAGGACAGGGCACGTACACGCACGGACAGACACCACCGACTGCGCCTGGCTGGTGCAGGCTCCGCATAGCCACCTGCGGATGCGTGAGTGCGCGTCCCATTGCTAGTTGTGCACAGGTGTGTTTCAGTGGGGACGAGGAAGCACCGTCATGATCAAATTCCATCCCGCTTCCACAGAGGGAATAAGTCGTCACAGTGACCAAAGAGGTCGCACTGACTGGGGGTCCTTCCTGTGTGACCTTGGGCAGGTTACCAAGGCTCTCTGAACCTCTGTTTACTCATTAATAAAGTGACGATAAGAAAAGGCTGTGTGTAGAAGGAATGGCCCTAAAGTGCTCAGCACGGGGCCAGGTCCTTGGGTTTACTGAGGGTAGCTGCTTTGTGACAATTTCAAATAGTATAGGGCTTCTGCTTTGATTTAAACTGGTTCATTAAGGCCCTGAGAAAATATGGGTTCACTTTAAGGTTCAGTAAGGAAACATTTGGATTATTAATACTATTAATACTAATAGTGAGCATTTATAATATTAAAACACTTAATATGGGCCCGACCCTGGGTTAAGGATTTCTCATGTTCTCTTATTGCATATTATCCTCACAAAAATCCTACAAAATGAGTAGTGGTATTAGTCCCTTTGTACAGAAGAAAAAACTGAGGCCCAGAGAGGCTAAGCAACTTGCCCAAGGTCACACAGCTAGCAGGTGGTAGAGCAGAGACTAGAACCTACTTTGGGGCCCATGTTCTCAACAGCATATTTTACAGCCTCTAAGTCTGCAGTTCAGCAATAAAACCCCATTTATTCTGCTTTTTAAAAAATTCATGAATTTGTTACATTCTTGATTGCAAAATATTTTACTGCATCAACTCGGCCACACCACAGATTACATCCTGTCTCTTGAGACTGAAGAGTAACGTTTAGTGACGTCTGCTAAACATTAGGTAAAATCAGAGTAACAGCAAGAGCCAGCTCTGGATCCCAACCCAAGCACCCCGCAGAGATACTGAGGCACTGACCTCACCCTGCTTCCTGTTTGAGCTCGGAAGGTAGAAGTCAAACGCAACAGCCCCAGAGGCAGCTCTTCCTTAAATGGGCAGGAGGTCTCTAAGTGAAGCACCTTTGGGTGACGTGAGCACCACCCCTCTCGGCTTGGAACTGCCTCGAAGAGAAGCCTGGTCTGTTCAGAACCCATTGCTGCTTCCGGAATGCACCGGGCCCGTCTAAGGAAGCCCAAGAGCCAGGTCCTTCCCTGCCGGCGGCGCCTGGGCTCTCGGAGGAAAATGACAGCAGACAGGTACGTGGGCAAGCCAGGCTCCAAACGGCGGGGTTGGCCCAGTCTTCCCACGTGGGCCCTGGCGGCGCTGCACTGTGGAAACATCGCTCCCCAAACAGGGCAAGTGCAGGTCTGGGGACGGCCCACCACTCCCTTCGTGCCGCCTTCCAGTCGGCTCACCGCACAGCGGGGCCGCAGTGGCCGGGAGCCTGCACAGGCCGACTCCAAACCTCCCAGCACACTGTGTCCCGCTCACCCTACGGGACGGGCCAAGGTTTCCAGAAACCAGATAGAAGACAGAGACTCGCTTGGGCAGAGTCCCAGACAGGAGGCCCCCTGCCTACCGCTGTGATCCCCTGGGGGGAAAGAGCCTCTTTCAAACCTGGAGAGTCCTACAGAGAGGGGTCCCCACACCTCCCCCAGCAACTGGCCTCCGGGCAGAAGTCTGCTTAAACCCTCTCACAGCTCCTTAGGGGCAAATTATTTGCATTAATTAATTGATTGATTCATTAATTCAAGACATTGTGCTCCGGACCTACAGCTGGGTTTCAGGGGTTCACACTGGAGCCAGGTTGAGGGAGGCCTCAGCTCTGTTTGGTCCAGCAGGACTGTCTGATCTCCCTCGAGACCGGCTGCCACGGGCTGGGCGCATCTTTCTCACTGCAGCCCCGGCGCTGGCGTGGCACAGAGCACACGGTCATCTCACACTCACGCGTGCAATGAACACGTACGATGTCTGGGAATTTTGAAGTCACAGAAAAAAAATTTTAAGGGAAATAAACTCTGGGGAAAATGGAAATACGTCCAGTTTTAATTTTTGATTCTCTTTGAATACGTGTAAAGCAATTTGCTTTTAAGAATATTCATAGATGCTACAAATAATGTGGCTTATTTATAAAATTATTATGTGTGATGCATTAAAAGGATGGGTTATTCAGGCAATAACTCCCAAGACTCTCTTAAGTTAAAAATCTCTTCTAGATAGAAGTAGAAGATGTTCAACTTTAGGAAATGTAGCATTTCTTAGTCTCTGCCATTTGCTGAGGATCGCCAAAATGCAGAAACAGAAATGGAGAAGTCGGCAACATCACGGCAGAACAGAAAATCAGTTCCCTTCCCACCACGGTAAACTAGGCAACGTCAGAAACAGATGCAAAATGGCCTCAAATGTTTTGCCGCTTGTCTTATCAAGGGTGGCGTCTGTGTCCCCAGCCCTGAATCGAGCACATGAGTGCTCGAGCCTGGGCCTCACCAATAGACTGTGGCACAGGGGTGTCACGGGAGCGCTCGAGCCTGGGCCTCAGAAGCCTGGCAGCTGCCGCGCTCTCCCTCCCGGCACAGAGCTGACAAGAAAGATGTGGCCGCGACAGAGGGCGCAGCTGCCACTCCCGCACCTAGGAACAGGGGCTGCGTCAGACCCTCCACCCCAGCGCGGCCTCTGATGGCTGCACCCATCCGAGTCCGTCCCGGAGGGCCCAGCAGGACAGCCTGGCCCGGTGTGTCCAAACTGCGGAACCGCAGGAAAGAAAAGGCTATTTGAAGTTGCTAAGTTCGGGGAGGTTTGTTACACAGCCAGGGATAACTGATACATACCACAGCGTCTGTTTCAGAAAAGCCTGAGCGGGAGGAGACACCATCAAACACTGAGTTGTGGTTCTCAAGTCAAAGGGACACGGGCCAGATTTTAACATTATTTAAAATGTCCAAACCTCTCAATTTTCTCTTGCTTTTCTTTGCCCTGAGCCCGTTGAGTCCGCTGAACAAAAAGTCGATGGAAACCCAGCTGTAGGTCCCAAGTACAGTGTCTTGAATTAATGAATCAATCAATTAATTAATGCAAATAATTTGCCCCTAAGGAGTGAGAGGGTTTAAGCAGACTTCTGCCCGGAGGCCAGTTGCTGGGGGAGGTGTGGGGATCCCTCTCTGTAGGACTCTCCAGGTTTGAAAGAGGCTCTTTCCCCCAGGGGACCATGGCAGCGGGCAGGGGGCCTCCTGTCTGGGACTCTGCCCAAGCGAGTCTCTGTCTTCCATCTGGTTTCCGGAAACCTTGGCCCATCCCGTAGGGTGAACGAGACAGTGTGCTGGGAGGTGTGTTAGGTGTGGCGGTAAGAAGGCTGGGGAGGGGCCCACAAGCAATACCA
This sequence comes from Avahi laniger, assembly GCA_963575035.1. Taxonomy (NCBI): domain Eukaryota; kingdom Metazoa; phylum Chordata; class Mammalia; order Primates; family Indriidae; genus Avahi; species Avahi laniger. The sequence goes on from CAUYSK010008831.1 coordinate 16,898, forward strand.
CCCCCAAGAGGCCCCTCATAATTGCCCACACTTGGAAGCAATCAAGGTGCCCTTTGGTAAAGAATGGGTAAGTAAATTTACATAAATGTGGTACACCCAAGCAACGGAATATTATTCATGTTTGAAACACAAACATGAGCTGTCAAGCCATGAGAACACAGGGAGGAACTTAAATGCATGTCACCGAGCGGAAGAAACCAGTCTGAAAGGCCACATGCAGCATGACTCCAACTCTGCGATACTCAGGAAAAGGCAAAACTGTAGAGACAGGAAAAGCATCAGTGGTTGCCGGGGGCTGAGGGCGGGCAGGCGAGCAGGTGGAGCCCAGAGGGCTTTCAGGGCAGTGAAACCAGCCTGTGTGACGCCAGAGTGCCGGACGCCTGCCATTGTACCTTTGTCCAGACCCACAGGACCAACGGCACCAAGAGCGAGCCCTACTGCAGGCTACGGACCATGGGTGATGACGACGCGCCACTGTAGGTTCATAGATGGTGACAAATGTCCCTCTGGGGGGGGACACTGTGACCTGTGGGGGCCAGGGGTGCCTCGGAACTCTGTACCTTCTACTCGATTTTGTTGCAAACCTAACACTGCTCCAAATAATAAAGTCTGTTTTTTTTAAAAAATGAACAAAACAAAATGAAAAGCCAAAGAATAAACTGGGCCATATATAAAGACTGAGACTTTTAATATGTAAAAAAGCAGGTAAATCTAAAAGAAAAAAAAATAAATGCCCAATAGAAAATTGGCAAAGGAAAACGAAAGACAATTTAGTGGATAATAAATACAAATAACCAATAACATTTTCATATCCAGAGTAGTGAGATAAATTCAAATGGAAGTAAGATGCCTTTTGGGGGGAGACTTATGAAATTGGCAGCAATTAAAAAATTGTAAAATCTAATGCAGGTGAGGATTTGGGGAAACAGACACTCTCACACAGCTTGGTGGAGGGGTGGATCTAAACTGGCAAAATTTCTCTGATTGGTAGTTTGGAACTAGGATGCAAAAGGGTTAAAAATGTTTATACATTTTTCACCCTTTACTTTCATTTCTAGGAATTAATCCTAAGGAAATGGCCAGAGGTGTCCAGAAAATACATACATGAATAGATGCAGAAAAAGCATTTGACAAAAATCCAATTCTCATTTATGATAAAAACTGTCTGCAAACTGGCCTCCTCAAATTGAGACCCACAAATAACCCACAGTTGACATCGTACCTAAGGGTAAAAGGCTCGATTGTTTTCCCCCAAGACCAGGAAGAAGATGAGGACGCTGCTCTCACCACTTCTAGTCAATGCTGGCTGGAGGCCCTCACCTCTGCGTACGACAAGAAAAGGAAATTAAAAGGCCTAAAGATTGGAAAAGAAGAAATAAAACTGTTCCTATTTGCAGGTGATACAATTATTTACGTGAAAAAATCTCATGGAATTTATAAAACAACTATCAGAACTAATAAATGAATTTAGCAATATTGTAGGATAAAAGGTTAATATAAAAAAGTTAATATAGAAAAATTAATTGTATTCTTAAACACGAACACACTAGCAATGCACAATTGGAAAATGAAATAAAACATTCCATTTACAGTAGCAAAAAACTAAACCCAAAACCCCACATAAAATACTTAGGAATAAGTCTAACAAACGACATTCAAGATCTCTACACTGAAGAACACAAAAGATTGCCAAGAGAAATCAAAGGAGGCCTAAAAAACAGAGATGCACCACGTCCATGGATTAAAATAGTCACCACTGTTAAGATGGAAATCTTGCCAAACTGATCTATAAATTCAACACGATCCCAATCAAAGTTCCAGCAGGAATTTTTGTTAGAAATTGACAAATTGGCTCTAAAATTCTGAGTTGGCACCACCAGAACAGTTATAAAAAAGAAGAACAAAGTTGGAGGACTTACCCGACGTTGAGACTTATAAAGCTAGTCTGGTATCGGTGAAAAGATAAACACAATGAAATAGACAAATAATCAATAGAACACAATAGAAAGCCCAGAAATAGACAAATACGATCCACTGATTATTGACAAAAGTGCAAAAGCGATTCAATGGAACAAGGATGGCTTTTCTCCCAATCATGCTGGATCAACAGAATATCTGCATGAAAAAAATTCATATCAACCCTTTCCTCATGCCATACCCAAAATTAACTCGAAATGGATCACAGACAGATGTGAAACTTAAAGCCATAAAACTTCTAGAAGAATCCTTCATAGAAAACCTCTGTGACCTTGTAATTGGCCCACATTTCTTAGGTAGAACAAAAAAAATCAGAAACTGTAAAAGAAATAAGAAATTGGAAAATTAAAGACATTATTTTCTTCAAAATACTCCAGAAAGGAGACAAAAATGTGCAAGTCACAGCCTGGGAGAAAATATTCACAAACATACATTTAAAAAAGAACTTGAATGCAGAGTATGTATAAGGATCTCTTAAAATGCAATGGTACTAGCTGGGTGAGGGGGTGCACACCTGTAACCCCAGTGATGTGGGAGGACTGCTTGAGCCCAGGAGTTTGAGGCCAACCTGGGCAACATAGCAAGATCCTGTTTCTAAAAATATATAGATATATATTTCAATAGCACTGTTAGACAACGTTTTCTTCATTACGAAACCAAGTCATGATTGTAAAAGAAGAAAAAAAGATAAATTAGGCTTCATTAAAACAAAAAATTTCTGCCCTTAGAGAGACATCGTTAAGAAAATAAAAGAAAAGCCACAGGCTGGGAAAAGATATTTGCAAAACAGATATCTGATAAAGGATTTGTACACAGAATATATAAAGAATCGTCAAAACTCAGTAATAAGAAAACAACACAATTAAAAAAGAGGCAAAACATTTGAACAGACGCTTTGCCCAAGAAGAGACTCGGATGGCAAACACGCCCGTGAGAGGGGCTCCACACGATTCACCGTTAGAGAACCACAGACCGAAACCTCAGCACACCGGCAGGAAGCACGGTGTGATAGGCCGCGCGCCCAAGAGTGACCAAAAACATGCAGCCGAGAAGCGACACTGCGCGGCGCTGGCCGGGCGCTGAGCAACGGGAGCCACCGAACCCGACCTCACATGAAAGCCGCCTTGGAACACAGTCTGGCCATGTCTCATGAAGTCAAACACGCACTTACCTGTGTCTCAGCCATCCCTGTCCTAGGTATTTACCCAAGAATCTGTGCGGGAACTAAGTTTACGGCAGTTTTACTCACAGTCGCAAAACCAGAAATGACCCAGATGCCTTTCAGCTGGTGAATGAAAGGCGGCATGTGCGGACGTGGGTTCACGCTATTCGGCCACGAAAAGGAGGCGGCTGCAGATACTCACAACAATATGGGTGGGTCGCAAACACATCGCGGTAAGTGAGGGAATCCAGGCACAAAAGGCCACGTGAAAAGACAGCATCGTTAGCAATCAAGGAAACGCAAACTGAGACCACAATGCGATACTCCCGCACACCTGCTGGAATGGCTAAAATTGAAAAGACCGATCACACCAAGGGCTGGTGAGGACGTGGGGAGCCGAGCGCTCTCTTATACGCTGCTGGTGGGAACGCAGTATGGAACAACCACTGTGGACAACAGTTTAGCAGTTTCTTAAAAATTAAACAAATACCTGCCGTATAATCCAGTCATCCCACTCCCAGGTATTTACAAAGAGAAATGAAAACGTGTCCGCACGCAAAGCCTTGGACGCAAACGTTCGCAGTAGCTTTATTTGAAGACCTGAAAACAACCCGCTCTTTATCCAGAGCGAAAAGTAGAAAAAAACTGGGGTCCACACACCCCGGGACACTGCCCAGCAACGAGGAACGAACCATCAACACAGGCGACACGTGGATATATTGCAAAAGTATGTCAAGTAAAAGAAGCAAGGCAAAAAAGGGCACGTATGATTCCATTTATATAAAAGTCTAGAAAAGGCAAACTCATCTATAGTGACAGAAAGCAGTTGAGTCATTTTTTTTCTTTTTTCCAATTTTTATTGTGTTAAACAACAAATCCACCATCTTAATCATTTTCAAGTGTACAGCTCAGTGGTATTGAATGCATTCATGATACTGTGCAACTACCTTCCATCTCCAGAACTTTCCATCCTTCAAAACTAAAACTCTACACCTATTAAACACTAACTCCCCACTCCCCTCCCCGACCCCTGGCCCCAGGCGACCACCCGTCTGTGTTGTCTCTACAAGTCTGGCTACTCTAAGTACCTCATACACGTGGACTCACACGGTATCTGTCTTTCTGTGACTGGCTTATTTCCTCAGCACAGCGGCACGTCCGTGTTGCAGCACGTGTCAGAATTTCCTTCCTTTGCAAGGCGGGGTAATGTCACACTGTATAGATGGACCACATTTTGTTTATCCACTCACCTGTCGCTAGACACCGGACGTTTCCGTGCTTTAGCTCTTGTGAACGGCGCTGCTACGAACATGGGTCTACACACCTCGTTGTGTCCCTGCTTTCGATTCTTTTGGGCGTATACCCAGACGTGGAATTGCTGGATCACGTGGTGACTCTGTCTTTAATGTTTTGAGGAACGACCAGACTGTTTCCACAGCTGCACCACTTTACGTCCCATCAGCAGGGCACGGGGTTCCAGTTTCGCCACAGCCTCGCTGACACTTATTTTCTGTTTTTCCATAGTGGCCATCCCAGTGGGCGCGAGGTGGTCTTCGTTATGGTTCTGATTTGCATGTCCCTAAGGATTAGGGACGCTGAGTACCTGTGCATGTGCCTATGGGCCACGTGTATACCTTCTTTGGGGAAACGCCTTTTCAAATTCTTCGACCATTTTTGAATTGGGATTATTCATTTTTTTGTTGCTGAGTTTTAAGAGTTCTCTACGTATTCTGGACGCTAATCCTTTATTAGATACATGATTTGCAGATATCTTCTCACAGTCTGTGCTTTGCCTTTATGCCCTGTCGATAGCCTGTTCTGATGCACAACATTTTAAAATTTTCACAAGGTCTGATTTGTTTATTCTTTTCTTTTATTGCTATTGGTCATTGCCAAATGGCAGATAAGCCAGGGGCGGGAGGGATGGGTCACAAAGGGACACATGTGGGGGTGACGTCTGTGTCCATTATCTTGATTGCGGTGATGGTTTCGTGGGAGCATGTTACATGTGTCCAAACTGATCAAATTGTACACTTTAAACATGAAGTTCATTGTTCAACAATTATACCTCAATGAATTTGTAAAAACAAAAAACCCACCAATATTCAACTCAGTATTACTGTTAAATTTTCAACCATAGGGGAACATTTTAAGGTATGTGGCAGATTCATATAATTAATAATACCACTAAGCGATTGTAAAATATTTTATAAAAGTATTTAATGGTGAAAGAAAATGCTCAATGCTATTCTGCTGAATGAAGATGCAAACCTATATGAAAAATATCAATATGGGCCGGGCGCGGTGGCTCACGCCTGTAATCCTAGCACTCTGGGAGGCCGAGGTGGGCGGATCGTTCTGAGCTCAGGAGTTCGAGACCAGCCTGAGCAAGAGCGAGACCCCGTCTCTACCAAAAATAGAAAGAAAT
>CAUYSK010008833.1:0-10801 GCA_963575035.1 Avahi laniger
GCTCAGAATAAAATCCTGTTCAGAATAAAATTTACTTTTGAATTCAACTTCTGTTCAAACACACAGGCACCTTAAAAATAAGTTATTTCCTTCCTCCTATTAAAAGCCATATATCCTAGCACTCTGGGAGGCCGAGGTGGGCGGATCGTTCTGAGCTCAGGAGTTTGAGACCAGCCTGAGCAAGAGCGAGACTCCCGTCTCCACCAAAAATAGAAAGAAATTAATTGGATAACTAAAAATATATAGAAAAAATTAGCCGGGCATAGTGGCGCATGCCTGTAGTCCCAGCTACTCAGGAGGCTGAGGCAGGAGGATCGCTTGAGCCCAGGAGTGTGAGGTTGCTGTGAGCTAGGCTGACACCACAGCACTCACTCTAGCCTGGGCAACACAGTGAGACTCTGTCTCAAAAAAAAAAAAAAAGCCATAGCCTTTAAGGTCTCCCTACCATTCCAAACAGTTTTGCACGAAAATATTTTTCAAGCTTTGGTATGTGTTGCATGAAAAACAAAAGTGCACCCGGAATTGTATTGGTAATTAATCTTACTGTTCTGGTTACCTTACACTGGCATGCTGACATAAAAAGCTATTCCACCAGGAGAAAAAAAAAAAACATTAACAATAGAGCTCAAGGTACAAAACCTTTTTCCCTGACTTTGGCGTTTATAAAGACCACGACTTCAGCCCGCTTTCTCCCCGCTCTGATTTGCAGCATTCCACCTCACTAGTCATTAACAACCCAAAGGTCCCCTCAGCTGCTCAGTGAAAGACCATCACATTACTGCAAATAAACAATCCCTTCCTCCATTGAACCAGTGACACATTATTCTGAGCACGTCTTCGCTCTGCTTCCCATTGCCCTGCCAAGGTCCCCCGTGAGTGGGAAAGGGGGAAAAAGAGAGGGGAAAAAAAAAAAAATATCCCACAACTTGTCTCAAGCATGCAGAGGATGATTTGTGACCTTACTTACGGGATATGACTGTCACCGTTGATCTGCTTTCAGGCCCAGATTACACGTGATAAGGGCTGACCTCCTTTAAGTATTCACACATTATGCACTCATGGAGAGCAGGCAGGACACAAAAGCCCTTCAGATGTTCCGGGCATCAATCAAGTTCACAGCACGGAGCCTGCCAAACTTTTCTTCCATTTACTCGGGGAGAGGAAGGCGGAGTCCGAGACAGACTTAATAAAGTTTAAAGCTATGCCACAGTATATTTGGGGAGACCATTGTTATTAAAAGGGTGCTGTTTGGAAAAAATTCTCTACAGTTACCACTAGCGACACAAACAATTCACACACAAATACAGAGACAACCAGATTGCACTCCAGCTTTAAAATCTCAAAACTTTTATTATAAACTAGGTCGCAATGGCTTTAGCAGAATGCTATTTTCTCTTGTGAAGCCGTTTTATTAAGGAGTATATTTCAAAAACTAAAAATATAAGTTTTCTTTTATAACAACCATACTTAAGGTATCTCTTTTGAGGCATTTATAAAAGTCATAGAGGAAATACATTTGCTGCAAAATACTCTAAGGATATCTTAATATGAATTGAACACAAGTCAACAGCCTAAACCACTTTTCACCTAATACAAATATTACTATTAACTGGCAAGAGCTCCAATATTATGGAGTAGGCATGACAGTATCTTCTGATAGAGGCTTTCAATGTTGGTCTTTTATCATTGCTCCTCCCCACAACTCATTAAAGGGATTTGAATGAGCTTTTAAGAAACAACAAATAAGCCCCAAACTGTGTTCTCCCAAACCATCGCAATCCTATATGCTTGGAGCACATAATTTGATCAGCAGCACAATCAAACCCAGCAGAGCGAGATGCTTCATGGAATTTGACGAGACGATGTCATCTTAAATCCATAAAAATATTTACCTAGAGATTACAGCATTCTTTTTAAAAGCTAATGTCATGCTATAAATACAACAATTGTATGCACAGCCTGTGTACAAGACAACCAGACACAAAAAGGCTAATCAACAACTCATGAGACAACACAGCAATGAACATTAGAAGAGTAGGAAGAGAATTCAAAGCAACTTACATATTAATCTACCAAAGAAAATTAACTCGGTGAGTTAAATTAAAACAACAATAACAAACCCTCCCAATTGCCTTTTATGTTCATAATTCCTGCATGGATGCTTAATTTATTATTTAGTTTCAGTGCCACTGTCCTAAAGGGTTATAACGTCAAACTTGCACCCTAGTAATAGGGAACTAGGTGACAGATAAGATGTGACGTTATTCTCTACGTTCGTCACTAGAGAGTAAACCATCACTTGGTAAATACGATTGTCTCAGGCCAGCAACCGAAACCGAACGGAAGGAAGATGTCTTGGCAGGAGCGAGGAAGCAAAGAACCCAGGGAACACGAGTGCGGTTATTTCCAGATAGAACGAGAATGACGACTACAGTGACAACAATGATATTGAAGATCGTACGATGAGGGACACAGACCACTCAGCACGCTTTTGCCATTTGATAGGCACTACACGTTATGCATCTAACAAATTGGCTGGGAGCAGAAGGGTTTTGGATTTTTTCAGATTCGGGAGTTTTTGCACACATACAAAGTGATGTGGATGGAACCCAAGTGTAAACATGAAATCCGTGTACGTTTCATATGCATCTTACGGACATAGCCTGAAGGTAATTGTATATAATTTTTAAAATAACTTTGTGCAGAAAACAAAGCTTGTGTACACTGAACCATCAGAAAACAAAGGCGTCACCATCCCAGCCACCCCTGTGGACAATCTGTGGTTGTTTGGTATCACCCATCATTCTTGACTCCGAATTTGTATGCTATCAATAAGCGATCACTTTCTTACACTTTTTCGTCTATTCACACATAAGTATTTAACAGTAACACATGACATACCATTCATACAGTAAAAAAATAATGTGTCAGATGTGGAACTGTCCACCTGTGGCATCATGTGGGCACTCAAAAAGTCTTGGATTTTGGAGCATTTCAGATTTTTGGATTAGAGCTGCTCAACCTGTATTATCTCATTTAATCCTTACTGCCTCCCTGAGCCGTAAGTAATATCATTCTCATTTACAGATCAGAATACTGTCCACGTCTAAGCCCAGGGGCCTGGGAACTGGTTAAGGGTTGATAGGATCAGACAACAATACTTCACTAGGTAGTGAGCCATGTGCTTTTGTTCTGGAAGAAATACCCAGGGCAGAAATAGTCCATTTCCCAGACTCTGGGAGGCTGGTAAGATTCATTCAGGAAACATGACTGCCAGAAATTGAGGGCTGGAGCAAAAGAGGGGTCAGATATTCTAAATTCCAAACCTGTAGACTCAGAGCAAGGTGACAGCCAACACTGTCACGCAACCACAGTGCTTTCAGAGGTCAGGGCTTTCAGATCCACTGAGAGGTGGGACTCTCTTCTAGAGCATACAAAGTATTGTTATACAAGCAATTATAATAAGAATCAAAATACATATGTTATCATTAACTTAAAGCAGTGATTTGAATACATTCTTTTTTACTTTCCCAACAGCCCATCCATGTTGCCATTGCCAACTACATTGGAACTGCCCACTATGCAGTAATAGTTGCACCTTAGGGGAGCAACTAAGGTGCGTGGGGTGCCTTGGAATTGACCAAAGAGTCCTTGCATAGCCCTGTGCTTTAGGGGGCGCAGTGAGGCCGTCCTGCAGTCCCACGAAGAAAGTGCATGAACCGTAATATGTATTACTAGTCCTTCCCTCATGAGGAGAGTCTGTGTTTGTTTTAACAAAAGAGGCTGTTTTCTCTATAGCAGAAAAAGAGCTTTCTGGAAGATTTACTTTTCCCCACATATATGGAACTACTTAAGAAAGAGTTTTTTGTTTGTTTAAGTAACAAAAGGCACACACATTGCCATTATAATTGTTAACACTTTGGCTCCTGGGCACCACAGAGTTAAAATTACAAACTATGGAAACCATGAAAATTGAGCTCCCAATCTGACTTACTGGAAGTTCTATTTTCAAGAGATTCTAAGAACACTACCTTCTTTATCAAATTAGCGCTAAAGCAGCCCCGAGCAGAAAATCAAAACCTCTATTATCTGTTTGCATCCAGGCTAGCCATTTACACAAAGCTGAACAAAGTTTCATATCAAAACCAACTTCTTCAAGAGGATGACTATCACTCTTACTTCATCCTAAAATCAACTGTACATGAAATTCATGTAAATCCAACTTGAACTTATACAAGTAAATTGAAAATGATACTTTAAATAGAAATTGCATTTATAAACAAAAATTACATTTATCATAAAAGGAGTTAAAGTACAGCTCTTATTTAAATCTTTGAAGAGTGTATGCTTAAGCTATTTCTCCACACACCATACGCAGACAGCTCCTAGAAAATCTGTTTCCCATTCTTTGGAAAATACCTAAATATGAGAATTACATGAGAAGAAGCTTCTTAAAGTAGAACAGATGATATTAGCACAATAATGGAGGAAAAAAAATTGTTCTTATTTAGCATATACTAACTTTTCCGTTGAAAGCCTTAACAACAGTGTTATGAAATGTCAGTATATAATTTACACATTTATTGGTAGGCTTGGCTCTTAGTAGTCTTCAAAAATTGATGCCGGAAGAAATACAAAGGTTTCAGGAAGTTAATTTTTTCTTTAAGGTGACATTTAAAATCTATGTGCGTATAAAAAGTATTTTCAAATAAAAGAAATAATGTCATGATTTTTGGTTTGGATTCATGACATGCTAGACCTTTTCATCTCTTCTCCCAAAGTCAACTGTGTAAGCTGAAATATCTTCCTAGGGACAGACAGGTGATAGAAAAAGATGCTTGAAAACATACAGAATCTCTTGAACAAGTGCAGGGGTGTGGGGGTGTCTGCATTCCCTTATCAACCTTTACCTGTCCCCAGATAAAAAACACAGCCGCTTAGTGCCTTGAATTTTTTTCTTTATGACAAGTAGTAGTTCTAGATAATCTCATTAAAGCCTTTCTTACAGATTCCATTCCACGCACAGAGAATTTTCAGAAGATTGAAGAGTCGGTATGAATGTTTAATCAATTAATCTGTGTTTAAAAAAGAAAAAGAAAGTAAAATGGACCTCATGTATACAGGCATAGACATTAGTCGATCAGAGAGTATCACAGTACAGGGAAACCAGACTTTAGTTAAAACTCAAACTTTGAGATGGAGACACTTCTTTCTCTGCCCTGTCTACAGCATTACAGCAAAAGCAAAAGATATTTAATGTGCCTGAAATGACAAAAATAAGATGCTTAATTCATGGAGGTAAAGAGGATGAGCTTTAGTGATCATGATATCAGATAAAACCAGTGATGTATTTTGACGCAAAAACAATTTTCTACTAGTCCAATGGGAAGATATCAAATTGTAACACGATTCTAGTCAACGTAAGAGCCTGAGTGACATACACGTTCCCTTATCTGATCACCCTGCTCTACATTTCTTATTTTGGTTAGGCAACGCTCTGTGTGGCTCCGTCTGCTACCGCCAAACGTCCAGCTGAAAAGTGAAAAATTTACTCAAGCAGTGAGTTATCCTAAAGATCGTGCCAAATGAAACATGCAAACTTAACCTCGACCAAAATGAGCAAAACTTGTATTTATCCAGATGATTTAACGCCCATTAAGACAGGCGATGTGATTTAAATTGTCACCGTAATTTCCACTGTGAGGTCTCCCAAAAAAGTTTACCGTGGAAACGCTTCAAAGTCCTGCATGCGTCTCATTAGCACCTCCACCAAAGGATGTGGGAAGGAAAAAGAGAAGCAGAGACGTTCAGAAGAAGTAGCTGCTGGTTTAGAAACACTCGCTTTGAAAACGTTTTCAATTTTTGATTTAAATGATATGTGTGCAATCAGAAACTGAAGGTTGAACAAAAATGTTTACTTCGCATTTTAGGAAACAGAACCACAAATTATTCACATGTTGATCGTTTACCTTCTGTCTTTTCGATAGAGGATACGGGACTCCGCATTGGTTATACAGCATCAACTCTGTGTTGGCTTTTACATTATCACTCTCTGGAAGTGATTACAAATAGACGTAACATATGGAAATCCAGTTTGAAGTCTTCCTGAATCGTATAAGAAGTTTCAGATTAACCTCACATTGAGCTATATAAAATATCAGCAGCCTGCTAGTCCTAGAACAGATGCTTGTGGTGTCCTTGCAAAATCCATATGGTGGCTGACAAGGTCCTCCGAGACGTGGCTTCCAATCACCACCTCCTTGGGCTCATCTCTTCTCGCTCTTCGTTCTGTTCCTCAAACACACCAGGCATGCTCCAGCTCAGAGATTTATACCTCCTGATTCCTCTGCCTAAAACACTCTTCCTCTTAGATATTTAAAAGCTTCCTCCATTATCTCCTTCCAATCTGAGTTCAGTTCTCGTCTTCTCAATGACATCTACCCTACTTCTCCATTTACCATGACAACCACAACCACCTCCATCCCCAAACCCTCAATCCCACTTAGACCACTTTACTGTTTTTGCCCACGGCACTTAACATCTTCTAACCATTGCATACTTTATTTATTTACTATGCTTACTGTGAACTGTCTCTCCTCACGCCCACGAGAATGTAAAAACCCCAGTAACATTGACCTTGGTCCGCTTCATTGACTTACACACCCAGCGCTGGGAACAGTGAGTATGCGATGAGTATCCAATACTCAACAGACTTTTCTGAAAGTAATTCCTGCTCAAGTCCCCTCTCTCTCTTCCTAAAGTACCTGACCCTTGATGCCGCCAATTACTCTCATCTCAATTGCTTTTTCCTTGCAAATTCCCACTTGCCCTCTGGTTTCGACACCAACCATTCTAATGAATTTCTTCTTTCAAAGGTCAACAAATGAATTTTTCTTAGTCTTTATCCTTTTCATCCCTAAGTAAGAATGGGCTTCATTTTTAAATGTACTTCTCTTCCTAAGAGGCTTATTCATTTAAAAGTAAATTAAACAGGCCAGCAAGGTGGCTCACGCCTGTAATCCCAGCACTCTGGAAGGCTAAGGGAGGTGGATCCACCAAGGTCAGGAGTTCGAGACCAGCCTGAGCAAGAGCGAGACCCCTGTCTCTACTAAAAAAATAGAAAGAAATTAATTGGACAACTAAAAATATATAGAAAAAGTTAGCTGGGCATGGTGGCACATGCCTGTAGTCCCAGCTACTCAGGAGGCTGAGGCAGGAGGATCGCTTGAGCCCAGGAGTTTGAGCTCGCTGTGAGCTAGGCTGATGCCACAGCACTCTAGCCTGGGCAACAGAGGGAGACTCTGTCTCAAAAAAAAAAAAAAAAAAAGGTAAATTAAACAAAAACAACATACTAGGCACTCACTAGAAGGTTTTCCTTTGGTTTTCATGACGAGGGCCTATTTACCCAAGTTTCTTCCTTTTCCAGTCTTAAAAGTACAGGTAATCATGATTCTTTCCAATAATCTCTTCTCTTAAACATGTTCCCTCGTAGTATCAGGGCTTCAGTTAACATCACTTTGACTACCACGCTAAATGATTTTCTGAATGACCATCTCTTATTTTCCATTGCAACTGCATGTCTAAATATTACTATTTCTCCTACATCAGTTCAAATTCTACCTCTCCCGGCTCTAGGGATATTGCCTTTCTTTGTAGCCACGTAGCTCTAAGCCCCAGGCCCATCCTATATGTCGGGCACTTTCTACTTGTTTAATGCAGAGCTCTATGAACACAGAAGCTGGAAAAAGTCAGATACTTACTTTCTTAGTTTCTGCAGCTAGGACAAGAGCACATGCCTAAAATCCTCCAAATCAGTTGTACTCCTCACAGATTTTACAAGAAGCCACCAAGAAAAGACCTCAGGGCGTTCATTCTGACCCATGGTGGTGGGAACAGTGGTAGCTACATTCTAGTGGCAGCATCCAGATCGAGAGCTGATAACGTGAGCAGTGTAAGTTGAGGCGTCTATGCTAAGCTCTGGTGACAATGACGTCCTTACAGCGTAAATTCCGAAGTGAAATTTTAAGTATTGTTCTTGGCCGTGTCTTGTCCAAACCTGATTCCACATCTTCCTGAAGAGTCTATGAACTATTAATAGCAAACATCCTCTTGATAACTTTGTTTTCTGTGTAAATTAATCATGGTTGGTATCTGTTGCTCGCAACTGAAAAAGTTGGCGGCTATAGCCAGGAAGATCCAATCGACAATCTCAGCAGAAACGATTGTTTCTTCTTCTAAACTTCCACGGCACTTATTTTACCCCATATTATAATTATGCATGTCATCTTCCCCACCACATTTTCTATTTCCTCAGGGTGGGGTGCCTGTCATTCATCTTGGCCCATGCTTTTAACATTTCTCTCCTTGTCTATTTTAGACCTCCTTAAAAAACAAACAAAACATTGCAAGTATCTTCCATCTGGCTCAGGGAGCTGCTCTAAGTTCCTCCTTCTGTACTCTTGATCTGACAAGGTTTCACCACTCTGTTCCTGGAATTACCACCATGAATAACTATGTAGAAAGTCACTGATGTCTCCCCAATATCTATCTCTTAGACCATTCCCTCATTTCCACGCGCTAAAAACCTTTTGCTCCAGCAGGATATGCAGAGCATCAACAGGTATGCTAAGACCATTCAAAGGCGAAAGAGAAGTCTTTCAACAACTGGTATTGGGAAAACTATCCCCAAGCAAAAGAAGGAACTTGGAACCATCTTATATCATGTACAAAACTTGAAATTTGAAACCATTTTATACCATATACAAAAATTAACTCAAAATGGATCAAAGACCTAAACCTAACAGTTAAAACTATAAAACTCTTTAGAATAAAACACAGGAGAAAAGCTTCATGTCATTGCATTTGGCAATGATTTCTTTCATATGATATCAAAAGCACGTGCAACAAAAGAAAAAAATGAACTGGACTACATCAAAATTTAAAACTTTTGTGCAAAAGATACAATCAACACATTAAAAAGACAAGCTTAGAATGATAAAAAAAATATGTAGATGATACATCTAATGAAGGGTTAATGTTCAGACAATATAAAGAACTCCTACAACTCAACAGTGAACAAACAACACAATTAAAAAATGAGCAAAGGACATGAAGAGAAATTTCTCTTAAGAAGATATACAAATTGCCAATAAGTTCACGAAAAGACACTCGACATTGCTAATCACTGAGGAAATGCAAATCAAAACCACAGTGAGATATCACTTCACACCCAACAGAATGAGTACTATCGAAAACACAAAATTAAGTGTTGGTGAGGATGTGAGAAAATGGAACCCTCGTGCACTGCTGGTGGGAATGTAAAATAGTGGAGTAGCTACAGAAAACAGTATGGCGGTTCCTCAAAAAGTTAAGAATTAAAGGCACTGTCTCAAAGACATATTTACACAACTGTGTTCATGGCAGCATTATTCACGATATCCAAAAGTCAGATGCAACCCAAGCCTCCATCACTGGATGAATGGATAAACAAAATGTGATACATACATTATCTACAATAGAATATTATTGTCTTAAAAAGGAAGAAAATTCTGGCACATGTTATAACATGGAAGAAACTTAAGGACATTATGCTAAGTGAAATAAGGCAGCAAAAAGATAAATATTGTATGGATCCACTTGAGATATCTAGAGTCGTCAAACTCCTAGAGACAGAAAGTAGAATCGTGGTTTCCAGGAGCTGGGAGAGGGGTTATGGGGAGTTGCTTAACGTGTATAGAGTTTGTTGTGGACTGAATGTTTGTGACCCCCATAAAGTTCCTATGTTGAAGCCCAAGCCCCCAGTGTTATAGTATTTGGAGGTGGGGCTTTTAGGAGGTAATTAGGTTTAGATGACATCATGAGGGTGGGGTCCTCGTGATGGGATTAGTGCCCTTATAGGAAAAGGAAGAAAGACCAGAGCTTGCTTGTAGCACACTCATGCTCGCTCGCGCTCTCTCTCTCTCTCTCTCTCAGCCTCTTTCCCCACCATGTGAGGACACAATGAGAAGACAGCCATCTGCAAACCAGAAAGTGGGCCCTCATTATGAGCCAGAAACCAGGAATAGAAGCTTCTAGCACCTTGATCTTGGACTTCTTAGCCTCCAGAACTGTAAGAAATAAATGTCTGCTGTTTAAGCCAACTAGTCTATGGTATTTTGTTACAGCAGCCTGAGTAGATTAAGACAGAGTTCCAGCTTTACACAAGATAAAGAGAGTTCTGGAGACTGGTCGCACAGCAGTGTGAATGTACTTACTACTACTGAACCGCAATAAAAATGATTAAGGTGGTAAATATTATATTATGCATATTTTACAATTAAAAATTTTTAAGTTTTATTTTATTTATTTATTTGTTTTTTTGAGACAGAGTCTCACTGTGTTGCCTGGGCTAGAGTGAGTGCCGTGGCGTCAGCCTAGCTCACAGCAACCTCAAACTCCTGGGCTCAAGCGATCCTCCTGCCTCAGCCTCCTGAGTAGCTGGGACTCCAGGCATGCGCCACCACGCCCAGCTAATTTTTTCTATATATTTTTAGTTGTCCAATTAATTTCTTTCTATTTTTGGTAGAGACGGGGTCTTGCTCTTGCTCAGGCTGGTCTCGAACTCCTGAGCTCAAATGATCCGCCCGCCTCGGCTTCCCAGAGTGCTAGGATTACAGGCGTGAGCCACCACGCCTGGCCCATACAGTTGATCTTCATTATTCGTGGATTCTGTAATTCACCCACTTGCTAAAATGTATGTGGAACCCCAAATTCATACCCACGGAGCTCTCAGTCATTCATTCTGGAGCACGTGTAGAGCAAT
>CAUYSK010008834.1:0-12761 GCA_963575035.1 Avahi laniger
GAAAGTTTAGAGACTCGTGTCAATCAAGTGGACACAGTAGCAAGTGGTGGAGCCAGGACTGGACCAGAGCAGATCTCACAATAGACAGATTCCAGCCATTCTGATCTACTCCATCTTGTATTGCCTCTTTGCAAGAATACCGGAAGAAAATATAACTATTTCTTGTAGTTTTCATAATATGAGAGTAGAAAAGACTTTCCTGACTATAACATGAAGATCACTACCATAAAAAAGGAGGACTTTTTTAAAAGGAATTTTTTGAAAGTTTGCATAAAGATACAATAAACAAATATGAAAAAACAACAAACAAGTGACAATACTGAGTACTGTTGAGAATGCAGAGAAACTGAAATACTCATACATGACTGGTGAGAATAGAAAATGGAAAATAGTTTAGCGATTTTTTATAAACTGAATATTCAATAACCATGCAATCTAGTAATTGTACTCTTGGGCATTTATCCAAGAGAAATGAAGACTTATATTCGCACAAAAACCTGTACATGAATGTTTATAGCCGCTTTATTCATAACAGTCCAAAACTGGAAACAGTCCAGATGTCATTAAATGAATGAATGTTTAAACAAACTGTAGTATATCCATTCCATAGAACACTATTCAGCAACATAAAGAAACAAGCTATTGATACACACAACAACTTAGATGGATTTCCAGGGAATTATGCAGAATGAAAAAAGTCAATCTCAAAAGGTTAATCAGTGTATGATTCCATGTATATAATACCTATGATTCCACTTTTGAAATGACAAAATTTTAGAAACGGAGAACAAATTAGTGTTTGCCAGAGGTGCAGTGAGACGGGAATGCAGAAGTCAGGTGGGTGTGGTTGGTTATAAAAGGACAACATGACAGATGCTTGTGATGACGGAACTGCTCAGTATCTGGACTATGACGGTGGATATATGAACCTACACGTGTGAAAAACTTGTACAGAACTATCAAAAAGACAGACAATAACAAGTTTTGGCCAGGCTGTGGAAAAACTGAGGCTCTCAAACATTTCTGGTAGTAATGTCAAATGGTACAGCCACTTTAGAATGGTTTAAAACTTCTTGAAAATGTTAAATGTAGAGTTACTATATGACTTAACAATGGCACTTATATATCCAAGTGAAATGAAAACATATGTCCACACAAAAACTTGTACATCAAGTTTCCACAGTTTTCATAGCCACATTATTCATGACAGCTCCAAAGTGGACCAATCCAAATGGCATCATCTGATGAATGGATAAAATAATAGTCCATGCCATAAAATATTATTCTACAATAAAAAGGAATGAAATATTGATACACGGTACAACATGGATGAGCCTTGAAAATGTCATGCTAAGTGAAACAAGCCAATTGCAAAAGATCATATCTTATTCCATTTATATGCTTGGTGCACAATAGGCAAATCCTTAGAGAAAGAAAGTAGATTTGTGGTTGCCTAGGGCTGGAGAGAGGGATGGGGAGTAACTGCTAATGGGTTTCTTTTTGGGATGATGAAATGTAGTAGAATTAGATAGTAGAAAAGGTTGTATAGCTCTGCGAACATACTGAAAAACACTGAATTACGTACTCTAAATTGGTGAATTTTATAGTACGTTATTTATAACCCAATAAAGATGTGAATAAACTATATAGAACTAAAGACACACACACACATGCTCACACAAACATACATATACTCACCAATGAGCACAAGTAAAACCAAGGAATTTAATAGGATAGGTGAACTGTAACAATGTCAGTTTCTTAGTTGTAATATACCAGTGTCTTGCAAAATATTGATATTACCATTGGGGAAAACTGTGTAAAATATATACTAGATTTATCTGTATTATTCCTTACAGCTGCTTGTGAATCTACAGAAGCCACTACAAAAATCTACATTCACCATTTGTAAAGCCCACACACTTACCCACTAGTGCTGGAGGGAAAATACTGCCTTTTGCTTCTTTCTGCCTTTCAATCACTTGCGGGTCCTCTCATTGGCAGAGTTTAAATTAGAACCCTGCTGGCAAAGGATTCTGGGAAATGTTGTCCCAGGCTTCCAGCCTCTCTGATACAAGGAGATCATAAACGGGAAGAGGGATGAATGCCAATTTATATATACATACATATATATATACACATATAATTTAAACTGTGTATATTTAAAATATACATTTAAATATGCACATACATAAATTTATACATACTTATATGGTAATTCATATACTATTTAAATTTATATATACATACGTATATATGTATATGCATGTGTGTATTCTAAACTCATGGCAAAATGTTTAAATAAAATCTGTGTCTGAGATTGCATATATAATACAGTACCTTAACCTGTGTTCCCCCTAAACTAACGTCTGTAACAAAGTTTGATGCGTGAGTGGTTTATTCAGGATGCTGATCCCAGGAAGCAAGAAAGAGTGGAGGAATGGGAGTGGGAGGACTAAACAGAGGAGAGAGAGCAAACACAAAGGAGAATTACTACATTGACCAGTACAAGGGGAACCCGATTACTCCATCTCTCTTGGAGAAGCCCCAGGAAAAAAAGGGCATGTGACTTTGGTCCAAGGTTTGGATTGAACATATTGAGCAGTTCCCTCAGACACGTCACACTAACATCACTGTGATACAGAAGCAAAAGGTAAAGCAAGAGGTGGAACACTGTTGGGTGACACCTGTGGGAAACTGGTTGGAGCCTGCATAGCTGTGGCTGACATGAGAGGATTTGACGCAGGGCATAAGAGGTATCTGATAAATATAGGATGATCCCAATTACGTGAAATATGCTTTTGGATTGAAGTAAAGTCTGGAATTCTTCCTTCCATATTCTTTTAGCAGTATATTAGCAGTGTTTATATTTGGTTATAGAATATGAATAATTTTGTTTCCTTTTTTATATGTTCTTGTACTTTGAAGTTTTCCATAGTAAGGATATGTTGTTTCTATAATAGCAAAATGCAACAGAAATTATTTTTAAGGAGCTGAGCTATATGGTTTGAGGATGAATGTTTATGCAAAGACCAGAGGACTTGGATATAGGATTCTTCCACCAGATGGGAAGCTGGACCAGATGACCTCTCAGATGACAGGCTAGGATTCTGTGATAATCACCTTGGTGGAAATGCCCAAAGGATTACCAGGCACGAAATAGGCACTCAACTCACATTTGTCAAAGGAACGAATGTACGTACTACAGCAGCACAGATAGACTTAGAATACTTCTGCCCCCAAGAGCTCATAGTGTCTTAGAGAAAATAAAAAAATGGATACTTAAAAAGGTAGAATTACCGTATGATCCAACAATTCGACTCACTCCCAGGCATATCCTCAAGAGAAATAAAAACATATATCCCCCACACACAAAAACTTGTACATCCATGTTCATAATAGCACTATTTACAACAGCCAAATGATGGAAACAATTTCCAATGTCCATCAACAAATGAACAGGTAAATTGTGGCATATCTCAATAGTAGGATATTATTCAGCCATAAAAAGAAGTGACATATTGCTACATGCTACAATATGGATGAACCTTGAAAAATTATGCTAAGTGATAGAAGATAGATGCAAAAGAAAACATATTGTACAAT
Organism: Avahi laniger; assembly: GCA_963575035.1. Lineage (NCBI taxonomy): Eukaryota > Metazoa > Chordata > Mammalia > Primates > Indriidae > Avahi > Avahi laniger. The sequence continues at coordinate 3,607 of CAUYSK010008834.1, forward strand.
TCCATTCTGGAAGAGGCAAATCCATAGAGGAAAAAGAGGGTTGCAGAGAGGAAGGAATAGGCAGAGAGTAATTACTTAACAGATACGAGGTTTCTTTCCGGGTAATGAAAAGATTCTGGAATTAAATAATGGTGATGGTTGCACAGCATTCTGAGTATAAATAAAACCCATTAAACTTTAAAATGGCTAAAATAGTGAGTGTTATGTGAATTTTACTTCAATGGAAAATAATAACAAATATTTCTAGGTCACAGATAATGTGTGGCAAATAATGGACAAGTCTGGGAGAGAGTGAGAGAGATCCCATGTGTCTGGGGCCATCACGGATGGCATTACAAAGGAGGTCAGAGTTTGGGACTTTGAGGGAGCAGGAGCACCAAAAGGTGCTCAATAAATGCTCATGGAATTGAATTCAACTACAAAGCATTGCAGGAAGAGGTGTCAGAAAAGGCGTCAAAACAGCAAGGTGCAGGATCAACTTCATGGGTGTGGAAGATTTTAACAGTGGAGGGATAGTGGCAGATAAGGCAAAGAGGAAAAAATTTGATATTCGTATAAACATTTTTAGACTGAAAACTGTGGCCCAGGTTAGTATTTTCTTCAATTTCTATTTTTTATTTCTATTTATAGAAATAATATAAAAGAAATCAATCTGGTATAGTGGAACTGGAACAAGACAAGGATGCTCACTCTTGCCTCTCCTATCCTGCACAGAACTGGAAGTCACAGCCAGTGTAATTAGACAAGAGAAAGAAATAAAAGGCATACAAATTGGAAAAAAGAAAGTCAAATTATCTCTGTTCACTGATGATATGACCTTATACCTAGAAAACCCTAAAAAACTCCACCAAAAAACTCTTAGATTTAATAAATCAATTCAGTAAAGTTTCGAGATATGAAATCAATGTGCAAAATCAGTAGCATTTCTATACACTGGTAACAATCAAGCTGAGAACTAATCAAGAAGGCAAATCCATTTACAATCACTACAAAAAAAAAATACCTAGGAATACATTTAACCAAGGAGGTGAAAGATTTCTCAAGGAAAACTACAAGACGCTGATGAAAGAAACTGTAAATGACACAAACAAGTGGAAAAATTTCCCATGCTTATGGATCAGAAGAATTAATATCATTAAAATGACCATTTTCAATGCAATTTACAGACTTGATACTATTTCTATCAGAACACCAATGTTGTTTTTCATAGATTTATAAAAAAACAATGCCAAAATTTATATGGAACCAAAAAAGAGCCCTAATAGCCAAGCAATCTTAAGCAAAAAGAATAAAGCTAGAGGCATCACATTACCTGACTTCAAATTATACTACAAGTCTATAGCAACCAAAAAAGCATGACACTGGTATAAAAATAAGCAGATAGATCAGTGAAACAGAATAGAGAACCCAGAAATAAAACTATGTATCTACAGCCAGCTTATCTACAGACAAGAACATACACTGGGGAAAGGATACCATTTTCAATTAATTGTGCTGGGAAAATTGGATCACCAAATGCCAAAGAATGAAACTGGACCTCTATATGCAAAAATATGTGTTCATATAATAGACTATTTCTCAGCTATAAAAAGGAATAAGGTACTGATACATGCTAAAACATGGATGAACCTCAAAAATATTATGTTATGTGAAAGAAGAGAGACACAAAGGCCATGTATTATGATTCCACTTATGTAAAATGTCCAGAACTGGCAAGTACATAAAAACAGAAAGTAGATTAGTGGTTGCCAGGCCCTGAGGGGAAAGGAGAATGGGAAGTGACTGCTAATGGTTATGGAAGTTTTTTTTCGGGGTGGGGAGTGATGAAAATGTTCTAGAATTAAATAGTGGTGATCATTGCACAATCTTGTCAATATATCAAAAACCACTGAATTGTACACCTTAAAAGGATGAATTTTTTGATATATGAATTATATATCAATAAAACCATTATAATAAATGATGGATATATTTTTAAAAATCAATTCAAGATGGATGAAAGCCTTAAACATAAGTCCTGAAACTATAGAAATACTGTAAGAAAACCTATGGAAATCTCTTCCAGACATTGGTCTAGGCAAAGAATTCATAATTAAGACCTCAAAAACAGAAACAGCAAAAACAAAAATAGACAAATGGGCCTTAATTAAACTAAAAAGTTTCTGGATAGAAAAACAAATAATCCAAGAAAACAAACAGACAACCCATAGAATGGGATAAAATATTTCCAAACTATACATCTGACATGGGACTAATATCCAGAATTTATAAGGAACTCAAACAACACAGCAGAAAGAAAACAACCCACTAAAAAGTAGGCAAAGGACATGAATAGACATTTTTCAAAAGAAGACAAACAAATGGCCAAGAAGTATATGAAAAATGCTCAATATCACTAATCATCAAGAAAATGCAAATTAAAACCACATGAAATATCATCTTACACCAGTCAGAATGGCTATTATTAAAAAGACAAAAAATCACAGATGTTGGTGAGTATGTGAAGAAAAGGGAGCTCTTCTACATTGGTAGTGTGCAAGTAAATTAGTACAATCTCTATAGAAAACAGTGTGGATATTTCTCAAAGAGCTAAAAATAGAACTTCTATTGGATAGAGCAATGCCACTACTGGGTATCTACCTGAAGAAAAAGAAATCATTATAACAAAAAGATACCTGCATTCGCATGTTTATCACAGCACAGGTCACAATAGCAAAGATATGGAATCGACCTAAGTGTGCATCAATAGATGCTTGGATAAAGAAAATGTGGTATATATATACGATGTAATACTATTCAGCCATAAAAAAGAATGAAATCATGTGTTTTGCAGCAATGTGGATGGAATTGAAGGACATTATCTTAAGTGAAACAACTCAGAAACAGAAAGTCAAAGACTGTGTGTTGTCGCTTATAAGTGGGAGCTGAATAAAGTGTACAGATGCTCATAGAGTGTGGAACAGTAGACATTGAAGGCTTGGAAGGGTGGGAGAGTTGGGAGCAGGGTGGATGAGGAGAAATGACTGAGTGGGTACAATATACACTATTTGGGTGATGGATGCGGTTAAAGCCTACACTTCACCACTGTGCAACATATCCATATAATGAAATTGCACTTACACTCCTTAAATTTACACAAATAAAAATAAATAAATAAAAGGTTCTGTGCCAGTCAGATAGTCACGCTGTGGAACAAATAACCCCAGAATTTTTGTGACTTACAACAGCAATAACTTATTTTTCACTCAATCTCATGCCCACTGTGGATGGGCCATAGCTATGGTCTATGTCATCTTTACACTAAGATCCAGGCTACCTGAGCAGCCTCTTCCTGTCTCATGAAAGAAAACAAGGTGAACTACATATTGATCTTAAAGCTTCTATTCAGAAAGGATATCCTTTCCTGTCTCCTCTCACTGGCCAAAGTTAGCCATATACCCACACCCAGAGTCAGTAGAATGGGGAAGGAACATCCAATATGGGTGACCAGAAAAACAATCCCACAGGTTCCAACCCTGGTCCTGCTACTTAATAGCTTTTGGCAAAGTTGGCTATGTTCTCTGAACCTCAGAGTCTTTGTCTATTAAATGGGGATAATGATTTCTATGCCATGAATTTATTATGAGGATTAAATGAGATAATGTAAGTAAAATGCCGGTTCGATGTTAGACACGTAGCAATTACACAATAAAATGAACTGCTCCACCAGATGACAAACTCTTTGAGGACAGGCACTTCTTACCCATTGTTTTCCCCAGCACAGCACCTCACGCACTGTCAGTACTTCAGTAGATGCTTAGCAGAAGAGTAAATGAGTGAAGGAATGACTATATAAAAAAGAAAATTTAGAAATCATAAAAATGTATTTAGAAGAAAATAAAATACTCTTTTTAATTACTGGACAATGTATGAAGAAGTAGGTCCTCCTCCTTGTCATCATAACTGATGAGCAAGTTATAGGTCCTTTTTAATTGACATCCTTTCTTGTCCTGGCTCATACCTGATGCAGAAATCAAAGCTTAAATGCACAGACTCTGCGTGTCTTTTGGAGAGCTGGGCACTATTTCTGAAGAATCTTTCTAGCTCAGCAGTGGCCTGGCAATAAACTGTCCCAGACAGGGTACTGTATTGTACTGGGAGCTTCCAAAAGATGAGAACAAGAAACTGAAAATCAAAATTACAGCCCAACCTGGTCCTTCCTGGGATGGGGTCTCCAAAGAATGAAACTTTTCTATGCCAGGATTCGCACTATTACCATCATCTCTTCCAGGGTTCTGTGTACAATCATCATCTCAAGATAACCATGAGATTCTTTTTGAGATTTAAAAATTTTTGAGTTAAAGGCCCATAATTTAAATTTTTACCAGTAGACAGGAAAAGAGGACATGCAAATAAAAAACACAACTAAACCCCACTTTAGCTAAATGCAAAATCATATCTACTTCTTTTTCATACTCTTCTTTCAAATATATAAATTATATATCAAATTTGCTCTTATAATGTAAAAATTTTCACTACTTGTAAACTGCCCAATTGGCATGGTGCATTTTTACAAGTATTTACTATAGGTAAGATAATGTCCCCACTACACACCCATACATTCATGCATACACATATCCCTGTGCACACGGACATTCATAACCCATGCTACATATATGAGGGGAGATGTAATGGCTGTCCTCCCTAAGGGCTACTCTAAAATATAGAAATCCTTGTTTTTGCAGACTAATTAGTTGGTAGAAGCCACAGGGAAAGGTTTTTCAGTTAAATTGAGGGGAGACTTCAAACAGATGGTCTTTAAATCCCCTTAACCCTGAGATGTGATAATATTGATAATAGCCTGATTTAACTTGAAAAGCCCATTGGGCAATTGTTCCATTGTATTTATGGTTCTTCCTGTTCTCTACAGGTCTGATGACAAACGCTCACGAGCACCTGTGCTCGAATGCCGCAATGCTAGGAGTTATGGGGGACACCTTGAGACAGCGGTCCCTCCCCCTTAGGGGTTTACTCTCTATCTGAGCAAACAATGGACACCATGCAAAGTCCAGTGATGTGGCCAACAATGACACAACTGCTCACAATGTCACAAGGAAGAGTGATGTTATTGCCAAGAAAGTGCCACAGATGATCAGTGATGTGGAAATTCAGCAGAGGGATGGATGAATACACCAAAATTCACTGTTGCTGTATCCTAAGCTACAAATTTAGATTAAATATGCTATCAGTTAAGCAGAGCTTTTAGGTACCCTTAGACTGATGTTTAAGAAAAACCTCCACTCTACTCTCGAATCTCCGACTCCCCCCACCTCAATACCACACACACTTCCCATTCCCCACACATGCCGGCACATACACACACATTACTATTCTGTGGGGAAGGCTTTCCAACAGATGGCTCCTGAACTGTAAATCTGAACCACCTTCATATTTCTCTCCACTTTTTTTCCCTTTGGTCTGACCACTTGCTCATTGCTTAAGGCCAAATGGTTTCATAGAAGGTGTTTGGACAGTCAAAACACTGTGTCTGATTCTTTTGTAGAATACAGGCAAGAAATGAGAGAGATTTAGAGAGATTTTTTTTTCCAGTTTAGAAATATGTATTATATACAAGTCATAATCCTTTACAAATAGAAAATCGGTAATACAGCACACCAAATCTATGCGAATTCAATTTGAAGAATAAACAAGTTCAACAAAGCCCTTTAGATACAATTTCTTACAGGTTTACTGCAACAATTTTAGTTATATTATATGTCTTGTAAATTCCAATAAATCTATCTGAAACTTCAAACATATTATTTCAAGGAGAAATTATTATGAACTGGGCAGTTTTTGTTTGTTCATATGTATAAAATGCCACAATGGATACATTTTACAAATCAAGGGCTGCATCAATCTCATCCTTGAAGTAAAGGGAGTGGGTTTGTCGTGGTGAAGGGCAAATACTAAAGCCAGTGAACTAAGCATTTCCTCTCCTGAAAGGTTGAAGATCATCTTCCGATTTTTCTTAGGTGGTCGAACACCCAACATGATTGCTCTAGAGAGAAGATCCAAGATGTTTACAAGCTCCACTTTGGCATCTGCTCCCCAAGTAAGCATTTGGTAATTCTCCTGTGTTAGTTATTACATAAAAACTGGCCATAAATTCATTAAGCCTTTGTTTCTGAGGGTCTTCATGTGCCTGCCTAAAATTACCTCTTTGTGAAAATTTTGAATATGGAGGATTTTGAGAAGATGGAAGATACCCATGGAAACTGTCCTTTAAATATTTAAAAGGAAAACGTAGGCTCGTCCCATCTGACCTCACAAGGTAGAAGTTAGAATGGTAAGATTTAGCTTCCCTGGAGGCAGGATTTTGAATAGGTGGTGCAGCCCAGGGGTGGCGGGAGACGTCTTAGAGACTTGTGAGCTCTCTGCCGCCAGCAGTGTTCAAGCTAAGCCTGGAAGATACCAGGTGAGGATGATCTAGGAGCCTGGCTTGTGGGCCTTGGGGGCCTTTTGCAACACTAACAATCTCTTCTATGCGATCCCAGGAATGCTTTGTCAAGGAAGAGGGATGAGAGCTGGGTCGTGACTACCAAGGAGTAGGTAGGAATGAATGGACAATGTTCCTGAGACAAAGTCATAAGAAAGAGCTTGGAGGTCGAGTCCATCTGGGTGGGCAATAGAGGGTCTTGGCTGTATGTAATATGAGAGGCTTCATTGGAGTGGTGACTAGGAGATGAAAGGGATAATAGTTCAGGATTTGATGTTAGATGACCTCGAATGCCATAAGAAAAATAATGGATTTTGTCTTAAAGGTCCTTGGTTATAAACTGGTAGCCAACTGGTGCCTTATTACTTGAAGTGTCCAGTGTTTTTAAAAGGCATCTGGTCCTGACACAAGCAGATTGGAGCCCAGTGTCTTCAGCAGACTTCACATATTTATATTGCCTGCGTGCCGGTGTGACTGCTGCTGCAGATGAAGACAGATCACTGAAGATTTTAAAATAGAAAAGTGGAAAGAGCAGAATCTTGGGGACATCAGCATAGCAGGAATGTGCAGCTTAGACTGAGGCAAGAGAATCCATAAGACTTTTCCACTGCAGTAGTCCAGGCATGAGACACTTAGGCCTAAACCTACAGAGAGTGGGAGAGAAAACAGAAATACAAACGCAAGGCAGGTCTGAAAGAAAAGGTGACCAGACAAGAGGAGCAGCCACAGGTGGGAAGTCTGCACTGTATCCCAGTCTTTTTACAGCCAAGATAAGCCGTGTAACTTTGGAAAAGGCACCTAACAGTTCCAAGCTTTATTTTCCTAAGATATGCAAAGGGGATAAAATTGTCTGTAGTATTGTTTTAATAATTTGTAATACAGTATATAAATCTACATGACATTCCTAGCATAGAGTCTGCCACACAGTAAGCATTCATAAATGACAGAATTTTTATATGTTTATTAAAATACAGTGGTATGATTTTGTGTACGTGTATGGTGTATTAACAGATTGGAAATAGAAGGTGTCAAAGATTCCTAATTATTTCTAATAAAAATTTGAGATGCATATTTGAGGAAAAGACAAGTAGTTAAGCTTTGGATATTTTGAGTATGAAAAATAATGGCTCACAGGATATATCCAAGTAAAATTTTCTAGCTAAAAAATGACAATATGTGCATACAAATGGGAAAAAGTTGGACTGAAGCTGGAGATAAATTAGGGAGGTTTGGGCTGCAAGTAACCAAATATTCAAACTCAACAGGCTTAAACAATAAGGGAAACGTATTAGCTCCCATAATGAAAATTCAGCTCAGGATTATTTACTTCCATGGCTCTGTCATGTCCTGAGGGATCCAGATTCTTTCCATCTTTCCTTCAAGACAGCCTAAAATCTAAAGCTGTCTCCAGATCTGCTGTCTTCTTGGTTACAACATGTCCATGAGCATTTCAGCGGTCACATAAAGACATAACAATGAGGCATTTACCAAGCACCCTCAATATATTTGCCCCCTCTTATCCTTGGATAAATTTGGGATAAATTCTTCTCCTCAAATCAGTCACTGGCAAGAAGAATTGGACTCCTAAATTTGGCTTAGGTTAGTCTAGATTTACCAGCTGTCTCAAGAGGGGGAGTGGCTGCTGGGTAGTGTGTCTCACCACCTTGCATCACTGCCTGCATCTTGGGGTCCAAGGCTGCGACTCTTCATGAGTTTTTCCCATTGTCACTCGACTCTGCTGACGACAGCTACCTTCTGGCTGCTGACTGTCCCACCTCTGTTCCAGAACTTGAGTTTCCAGGTCCTTCCAGGTGAGACAGCTGTCCCTCACCTCCTCCGGGCATCCAAATTGAAGTCACTGCCATGAACTAATTTATGAACTAATTCAATGGAACAAGGTAATAAGTGGTAGCAGTTTCTCACTTCCTCATTACCAACTGCAGCAATCCCTGCTCTGGCAATGTCCCTGTGCAACCAGAATAAATTGGATCAGAGACATGGACTGCCTGACTCCCCCACTAAGGCAGACCACAGGCAGGGGGCTGGACTGGCTGCATAACTGGCAGATGGTGACCAAAGGTGGCTAACAGATGGTAGAAGGTTGTCCAGTTGCCAACAGCAGAGTAAACCCTGGTTCTAGGAGAACATAAGCCCTTTGTCTCATGTGACAAACTCACTTCCAATCAAGCATATCATTCTTCCTCTTTCTTGAGGTCTTCCATGTTTATTGACTGACTGGGAGATGGCATCCAAGCCTTGGACAACACAGCTGGCCACCTGCAAAGAGCTAGAACCAAGGTGAACTTGGGATCCTCATCACACTCTCACTGAACAGGACACTCATGACAAGCCCATCTAAAAATGTCTGCAGGAAAAGAATATTAACACACCTCCCTGTGTCTTGTAAGGTCTAAATCTAAGTCATCCTGAAATGATAACATTCTCTTACATCTTTCATGAAAGTACCACAAACTTTCTATGAACTCCCTTGGTAAAAAACACGCCACCAGTGAGACAGTTTATTTTAGAAATTGAGCCTGCTGGCTCTGAAATTTTTCACAAGTGGTCCCCAGGGAAATTTTTTATCATTTCTCCCCCTGGGTTGGGTGTATGTTTTTAAAATTATTGCATTACAAACAGTTTTTCCAACAATGATAACTTCCTCCTGCATATTATT